>CM067359.1:5344440-5351940 GCA_034401795.1 Chaetoderma sp. LZ-2023a
GCATGACACGTGTGTTAAGCCGTGCTGGAGTCAGAGTACAATAGGCGTAAAAGCCTAGGATTGATTGTGACAGATGCATCCACAGATAGTCCCATATGAATCGTCAGTGTGTCAGTATATCAGACATGTGAAAACTGGTCGGCCAATCCTTGACTTTTTAGGCTTGGTGCGGTGGTCCAGTGGAAAGATGCCTGGTTGCTGATGCTATGCGGAGTTGCAGGATGACGGTTCGATCCCCCGACCGGGAGATGGTGATCAACAAATTAAACTAACGGGTGCAGCACTGTCGGCTAAGTTAGCACATGGAAATTGAAGCCGCACGTTGCCAGTGCGTCAATAAAATAAAAATACATATACTGCCAGAGCCGTGCTGGAGTCAGAGTACAATAGGCGTAAAAGCCTAGGATTGATTGTGACAGATGCATCCACAGATAGTCCCATATGAATCGTCAGTGTGTCAGTTATATCAGACATGTGAAAACTGGTCGGCCAATCCTTGACTTTTTAGTCTTGGTGCGGTGGTCCAGTGGAAAGATGCCTGGTTGCTGATGCTATGCGGAGTTGCAGGATGACGGTTCGATCCCCCGACCGGGAGATGGTGATCAACAAATTAAACTAACGGGTGCAGCACTGTCGGCTAAGTTAGCACATGGAAATTGAAGCCGCACGTTGCCAGTGCGTCAATAAAATAAAAATACATATACTGCCAGAGCCGTGCTGGAGTCAGAGTACAATAGGCGTAAAAGCCTAGGATTGATTGTGACAGATGCATCCACAGATAGTCCCATATGAATCGTCAGTGTGTCAGTATATCAGACATGTGAAAACTGGTCGGCCAATCCTTGACTTTTTAGTCTTGGTGCGGTGGTCCAGTGGAAAGATGCCTGGTTGCTGATGCTATGCGGAGTTGCAGGATGACGGTTCGATCCCCCGACCGGGAGATGGTGATCAACAAATTAAACTAACGGGTGCAGCACTGTCGGCTAAGTTAGCACATGGAAATTGAAGCCGCACGTTGCCAGTGCGTCAATACAATAAAAATACATATACTGCCAGAGCCGTGCTGGAGTCAGAGTACAATAGGCGTAAAAGCCTAGGATTGATTGTGACAGATGCATCCACAGATAGTCCCATATGAATCGTCAGTGTGTCAGTATATCAGACATGTGAAAACTGGTCGGCCAATCCTTGACTTTTTAGTCTTGGTGCGGTGGTCCAGTGGAAAGATGCCTGGTTGCTGATGCTATGCGGAGTTGCAGGATGACGGTTCGATCCCCCGACCGGGAGATGGTGATCAACAAATTAAACTAACGGGTGCAGCACTGTCGGCTAAGTTAGCACATGGAAATTGAAGCCGCACGTTGCCAGTGCGTCAATAAAATAAAAATACATATACTGCCAGAGCCGTGCTGGAGTCAGAGTACAATAGGCGTAAAAGCCTAGGATTGATTGTGACAGATGCATCCACAGATAGTCCCATATGAATCGTCAGTGTGTCAGTATATCAGACATGTGAAAACTGGTCGGCCAATCCTTGACTTTTTAGTCTTGGTGCGGTGGTCCAGTGGAAAGATGCCTGGTTGCTGATGCTATGCGGAGTTGCAGGATGACGGTTCGATCCCCCGACCGGGAGATGGTGATCAACAAATTAAACTAACGGGTGCAGCACTGTCGGCTAAGTTAGCACATGGAAATTGAAGCCGCACGTTGCCAGTGCGTCAATAAAATAAAAATACATATACTGCCAGAGCCGTGCTGGAGTCAGAGTACAATAGGCGTAAAAGCCTAGGATTGATTGTGACAGATGCATCCACAGATAGTCCCATATGAATCGTCAGTGTGTCAGTATATCAGACATGTGAAAACTGGTCGGCCAATCCTTGACTTTTTAGTCTTGGTGCGGTGGTCCAGTGGAAAGATGCCTGGTTGCTGATGCTATGCGGAGTTGCAGGATGACGGTTCGATCCCCCGACCGGGAGATGGTGATCAACAAATTAAACTAACGGGTGCAGCACTGTCGGCTAAGTTAGCACATGGAAATTGAAGCCGCACGTTGCCAGTGCGTCAATAAAATAAAAATACATATACTGCCAGAGCCGTGCTGGAGTCAGAGTACAATAGGCGTAAAAGCCTAGGATTGATTGTGACAGATGCATCCACAGATAGTCCCATATGAATCGTCAGTGTGTCAGTATATCAGACATGTGAAAAACTGGTCGGCCAATCCTTGACTTTTTAGTCTTGGTGCGGTGGTCCAGTGGAAAGATGCCTGGTTGCTGATGCTATGCGGAGTTGCAGGATGACGGTTCGATCCCCCGACCGGGAGATGGTGATCAACAAATTAAACTAACGGGTGCAGCACTGTCGGCTAAGTTAGCACATGGAAATTGAAGCCGCACGTTGCCAGTGCGTCAATAAAATAAAAATACATATACTGCCAGAGCCGTGCTGGAGTCAGAGTACAATAGGCGTAAAAGCCTAGGATTGATTGTGACAGATGCATCCACAGATAGTCCCATATGAATCGTCAGTGTGTCAGTATATCAGACATGTGAAAACTGGTCGGCCAATCCTTGACTTTTTAGTCTTGGTGCGGTGGTCCAGTGGAAAGATGCCTGGTTGCTGATGCTATGCGGAGTTGCAGGATGACGGTTCGATCCCCCGACCGGGAGATGGTGATCAACAAATTAAACTAACGGGTGCAGCACTGTCGGCTAAGTTAGCACATGGAAATTGAAGCCGCACGTTGCCAGTGCGTCAATACAATAAAAATACATATACTGCCAGAGCCGTGCTGGAGTCAGAGTACAATAGGCGTAAAAGCCTAGGATTGATTGTGACAGATGCATCCACAGATAGTCCCATATGAATCGTCAGTGTGTCAGTATATCAGACATGTGAAAACTGGTCGGCCAATCCTTGACTTTTTAGTCCTGGTGCGGTGGTCCAGTGGAAAGATGCCTGGTTGCTGATGCTATGCGGAGTTGCAGGATGACGGTTCGATCCCCCGACCGGGAGATGGTGATCAACAAATTAAACTAACGGGTGCAGCACTGTCGGCTAAGTTAGCACATGGAAATTGAAGCCGCACGTTGCCAGTGCGTCAATAAAATAAAAATACATATACTGCCAGAGCCGTGCTGGAGTCAGAGTACAATAGGCGTAAAAGCCTAGGATTGATTGTGACAGATGCATCCACAGATAGTCCCATATGAATCGTCAGTGTGTCAGTATATCAGACATGTGAAAACTGGTCGGCCAATCCTTGACTTTTTAGTCTTGGTGCGGTGGTCCAGTGGAAAGATGCCTGGTTGCTGATGCTATGCGGAGTTGCAGGATGACGGTTCGATCCCCCGACCGGGAGATGGTGATCAACAAATTAAACTAACGGGTGCAGCACTGTCGGCTAAGTTAGCACATGGAAATTGAAGCCGCACGTTGCCAGTGCGTCAATAAAATAAAAATACATATACTGCCAGAGCCGTGCTGGAGTCAGAGTACAATAGGCGTAAAAGCCTAGGATTGATTGTGACAGATGCATCCACAGATAGTCCCATATGAATCGTCAGTGTGTCAGTATATCAGACATGTGAAAACTGGTCGGCCAATCCTTGACTTTTTAGTCTTGGTGCGGTGGTCCAGTGGAAAGATGCCTGGTTGCTGATGCTATGCGGAGTTGCAGGATGACGGTTCGATCCCCCGACCGGGAGATGGTGATCAACAAATTAAACTAACGGGTGCAGCACTGTCGGCTAAGTTAGCACATGGAAATTGAAGCCGCACGTTGCCAGTGCGTCAATAAAATAAAAATACATATACTGCCAGAGCCGTGCTGGAGTCAGAGTACAATAGGCGTAAAAGCCTAGGATTGATTGTGACAGATGCATCCACAGATAGTCCCATATGAATCGTCAGTGTGTCAGTATATCAGACATGTGAAAACTGGTCGGCCAATCCTTGACTTTTTAGTCTTGGTGCGGTGGTCCAGTGGAAAGATGCCTGGTTGCTGATGCTATGCGGAGTTGCAGGATGACGGTTCGATCCCCCGACCGGGGGATGGTGATCAACAAATTAAACTAACGGGTGCAGCACTGTCGGCTAAGTTAGCACATGGAAATTGAAGCCGCACGTTGCCAGTGCGTCAATAAAATAAAAATACATATACTGCCAGAGCCGTGCTGGAGTCAGAGTACAATAGGCGTAAAAGCCTAGGATTGATTGTGACAGATGCATCCACAGATAGTCCCATATGAATCGTCAGTGTGTCAGTATATCAGACATGTGAAAACTGGTCGGCCAATCCTTGACTTTTTAGGCTTGGTGCGATGGTCCAGTGGAAAGATGCCTGGTTGCTGATGCTATGCGGAGTTGCAGGATGACGGTTCGATCCCCCGACCGGGAGATGGTGATCAACAAATTAAACTAACGGGTGCAGCACTGTCGGCTAAGTTAGCACATGGAAATTGAAGCCGCACGTTGCCAGTGCGTCAATAAAATAAAAATACATATACTGCCAGAGCCGTGCTGGAGTCAGAGTACAATAGGCGTAAAAGCCTAGGATTGATTGTGACAGATGCATCCACAGATAGTCCCATATGAATCGTCAGTGTGTCAGTATATCAGACATGTGAAAACTGGTCGGCCAATCCTTGACTTTTAGTCTTGGTGCGGTGGTCCAGTGGAAAGATGCCTGGTTGCTGATGCTATGCGGAGTTGCAGGATGACGGTTCGATCCCCCGACCGGGAGATGGTGATCAACAAATTAAACTAACGGGTGCAGCACTGTCGGCTAAGTTAGCACATGGAAATTGAAGCCGCACGTTGCCAGTGCGTCAATAAAATAAAAATACATACATACATACATACATACTATATACATACAGCTGAACGAATGCACGAATGCATGCAATAATACATGCACACAGTAATACATGCACGAATGCATGCAATAATGTATGCATGAACGCATGCACGAACAGACGCACAAATGCATGCACGCACACACCCACGCACTATTGTACTCACGGATTAATGCACCCACACCCACATACACACACGCGCACACATACACCCACGCAAGTATAGATGCACACACGTACGGATGTACGAGCACACACCCACACACATACA
Source organism: Chaetoderma sp. LZ-2023a (assembly GCA_034401795.1). Lineage (NCBI taxonomy): Eukaryota > Metazoa > Mollusca > Caudofoveata > Chaetodermatida > Chaetodermatidae > Chaetoderma > Chaetoderma sp. LZ-2023a. The sequence continues at coordinate 5,349,571 of CM067359.1, forward strand.
CACATACGAACAAATGCATGGACGCACGCCCGCACGATCGCACGCACGCACGCACGCACACTTTTGCAGACACAAAACTAAAAGATGTCCTACAGATATGATTTCATGTTGCCCCACCATTGATTTTGGTTGGGATTAGATTTATTTAAGAATAGGTAGGGAGGGATGAAACCTTGTCATTGTTATCAGGAACCATGAGGTCTAACTTTGATCTTACTAGCAAATCTTTCAGGTTTGGATTTCTATTGTAAGCTATTACTGGTCGTGCTTTGATCGGTTCCTTTAATTTAGATTGCAACTGTGAATATTCGTCTTTCATGGTTTTCGCTAATTCAACATTACGTCTATTGTATATGAGTTGAAATGGGATAATGTTGTTCTTTTGTGATATTCCTGAATCTACATTTATTCCAAATGGTGCCTTTGTTTGGAGTGTTCTAATCCAATGGCATTCTCGTATTTTGCGAAACGAACCCGTTTCTTCTTCACTATCGATGGTCGGAATCTGTTCTATTGGCATGATTTCAAAATGATGCTCAACTGAATGATCAGGAAGTTGGAAATGTTGAGCAATTGGCGTAGCTGCTGAGGTGTTAATATCAGAAACGTGGCGTCTAGCACGCACTCTAAATGCACTTTTTGTTTCACCAACATACTGTTTCTGGCAAAGGGCACAATTGATCAAATAGACTACATTCTCAGAATCACAATGCATATTTGTTCGGATATGATATTCATTTTTAGTTTGAAAACTCAGGAATGTTTGTTGGTTTACAATATAGTTGTTTACTTTGCATCTGTTTTTGTCGCATTTAGAAACTGATGCATCGCACATGATTGGTTTATTGTGTTTAATTTGGACAGGTTCAAACTCGGGTCCGCTATTAGGTTTTAGATTTTCAAGCTCATTGATGGTGTCTGCTTTAATTTTTCGAAGAAAACGGGCTGAATAGCCTCGTGCTTTCAAAGCATCAAACAGAGTAGAGCATGCACCATTCAGATTTTGCCTGTTGCTAGAGTTTCGAAAGAATCTTATGATTTGTGATTTGATCGGACCTTTAAATGTGTGTGGAGGATGAAATGATTTTTTGTGAAGCAGCTGATGGGAGTCTGTTGGCTTAAAGCATACTTTATATTCTAATTTTCCAGAGGAGTCAAATTGAGGACCCTTATAGATTGTGACATTTAAAAAGTCAACTGATGTTCCACTAATAGTAGCTTTTAGCTTGATGTTTGAATCTTGGTTATTTAAAATGCTAAAAAATTCCCAAAAGTCTTCTTCTGAATGTTGCCAAATTATGAAGATGTGATCTAGATATCTGAGGTAAAGAATAGGCTTTTTTGGTTGATTTGTTCAGTGCCTCCTCTTCCCACTCTGCAACATAAATCGTGGGAAAATTTGGGCTGAATCGTTTACCTATTGCGCATCCACAGATTTGAAGGTAATTTTCACCATTAAATTGGAAATCGTTTCCTTTAAGATTAACTCTAATAATTTTAGAATTTCCGTGTCTGGTCGATCTGGATCAGGAAATTTGACAAAAGAATTCTTAATAGCATTGACTCCAGCATCAATATCTATATTGGTGTACATAGCATCTATGTCTAGTGTGACTAAATATGCATCTTTCGGAACTGACACTTTGGATAACTTTAAAAGAAAGTGTTCTGTGTTCTTGAGAAAGCTCTTGTGTCTATTAGCAATGGGCTTTAAATAGTAATCAATATATTCTGAAATGCCATAAGACTCACTGCCACAGTCTGAAATGATGGGTCGTCCAGGTGGTGCCAATGGATCTAACCAGGTGCTGATAGGTTTATGGATTTTAGGTAAGATATAAAATGCCCGATTTTGTGGATTATTCTCACCTAGTAGATACTTTAGTTGTTTCTTATTGATGTACTTATCTGTATGCAATGAATTAAGTATTTCAATGAAATTTTGTCGGTTTTGAGACCAGATTAAATTTTCAAGTTTTCTGTAATGCCTGGAGTTAGTTAACTGCCTTTCGGCCTCGCGGATGTAGTTTTCTCTAGACATAATCATAGTTGCTGAACCATTATCAGCTGGGTTTATAATAATATTCTGATTTCTACGTAATTTGTTGATAGCCTGTCGCTCGAGAAATGAAAGGTTTTGCTTATTGTTTGTAACTGGCAATGATCTGGCTATACCAGCAACCGTTTTTATGGTTGCTTTAATATTGTCATTAACTAACTAACCTATCTGGAGGGTCCCAACCGGATTTATCAGTGAATGGTTTTGACTCTCCATTTAAATTTCGAAAATGATGGGCTATTTTTACTGAATGACCAAAATTAGCTACTTCAATAAGACCTGTGTCCAAAAGCAAATCTAATCCTGTTTTT
>CM067359.1:5356940-5411096 GCA_034401795.1 Chaetoderma sp. LZ-2023a
GCCTCCAATACTCACAGCAGCATCAGTACCGGTCAAAACAAGTGCTGCCACACAAACCGTCTCAACAGAAGCCTCGTGTTCGATGTGTCGTGTGTGCCAGCTCCCAGATACAAGTGACATGATTGCCTGTGATGTGTGTGAATCCTGGGCACACTATCAGCGCACACAGCTACCTGCATACCAATTAATCATACTGTGCAACTCATCGCGTGTATTCCAATGCATGGACTGTACACCAACTCCACCCGAATTCAGCCTGAAGCTTACCAAAACCAGTTCATCTAGCTGTTAAAATCGAGGGCAGCAATCCTTGATCAAATCACAGAGACATATTTTTGTGCGTTGTCTTCATCTTTGCCATCAAGTGACAACATTAATATTTATAACGAACTATGCAGCGACCAAGTCCACGTGTGAACAGGTTACAGATGTGCGGGTTGATCTGCCTGATAATCATGCCAATGCGGATCAAAGTGAAAATAATCAGAACAATAACCCCATATATCCTAGAAGCAACTCTAAGTGATCGATTCAACAGCTATGTTCAGGGAGCGACTTCCATGCTCCGCGACGTTGAGAACAAATTAGTTGACAAACTCGTCCAGTCTACTAATGAAAACACCCAACTGAGGAGTGAGTCACTTTAAAAAGATATTACGCGATTAAAGCAGGAAAATCAGGCACTCAGTTAGTGACCTGCAGTCAGGCCTTTCCAAAGTCTTCCATACATTTTTTGAACTGGATGAAGAACTTCACACCCTCAGGAACAATGCAACGAACACCCTCGCTCATAATAGCAACAAGAGCATAGCTACTGCACGACTCAGTATGCCAGCGGACAGGAAGTCCAACCAAGTCAGACTATAGTTAATCACATACCAGACTAGGTACTATACAGGAAGAACTAGAAACGAGTTCGAGGAAATATACTTTTGAAAAAACCCGACTTTTTTAAAAACATGTCCCGTTTTACACCACTACCGCCAGTGGCGCGGTGGCGTTGGTGGACGACATACCGCCAGTGGCGCGGTGGCGTTGGTGGCCGACGACAGTAGTAGTAGTAGTAGTAGTAGTAGTAGTAGTAGTAGTAGTAGTAGTAGTAGTAGTAGTAGTAGTAGTAGTAGTAGTAGTAGTAGTAGTAGTTCACTTAACTCAGTTGTAGCTGTCACCCTCGAGGGTGCATGAAGACTATGATGGCAATACCGCCGCTACCTTACACGTATATATTGCAGCTATGATATGTTTGTACAGCTAGTAGTTCCGGTATGGGTCGCGCTTCTGCCATTGCCATGTCCAGGGAAAATCAGTACAGTTTATCTCTATGCGCCCGGCGGAAGAAAGAATTGGACGAAACGAGAGATCTCTGTATTCAAGCTGGCATCAGTCCAGACCAGGTAAATCAGAATACTCGCAAGAACCGAGGAATTGAGGAATTCATTTCTAGCTCTTCCCCACCCATTACTAAAGAAGCTCGTGGTCAAGCCAGAGATGGCGTTACTCCGGATTAACTCACTAGTGCGAACACAGACTAAGATTCGCATACTTTTTGCGCCTGTCAGAATCGATTTATGTAATTTGAACCCTGAATTCCCAAATTCTCAATACCATGCACATGTATCCAGGTGAACTGTTGAATATTTTATAACTAATTAGGCTGGAAGTAGTTGCGCATATGGATATTCAAAATATTCAACCTTAAAAAAAAAAATTATAAATTCAGTAAAGATATAGGCTACAGCTCGTATTTCGTAGCGGAGCTACCTCATTTAACTAAAACTAAGCAGTGACGTCAGATACTTGGGTGACGCCATTTGGATCACTCCATTTCATACGGATTGTCTAGCACGTCATATCAGATCTTTGTTGATGGAAACAGACAGAACGGGCCGTGGCTAATTTCAATGATAGTATTATTATTATTATTATTATTATTATTATTATTATTATTGTAGTATATTACGAAGTAAGACATGCCATGAAAACTAAATAACTTTAATACTTGGAAAAGATAAATAGCACGGCAGAGGCCGTAAACAGTAAAAACCGTGGGAACAACATGCTTGCCAGATAGTGTGCAAGTGCATACATAAAATGGTTCATGATAACTGTTGAGATTTAGAATGGCAATATAAGAATTTATATACGCAGTATGCCACAATTATTATTATTATTATTATTATTATTATTATTATTATTATTATTATTATTATGATTATTATTATTATTATTATTATTATTATTATTATTATTATTATTATTATGCTGTATGGTTGTGGCTGCTAACGGGCCTTTCAAGTTTTAGCTATGCCCCGCCCATCTCTAGTTAAGCTCCACCCATACCTCGTCCGTGTTGGGATCGACCGATCTCTGAACTCTCTGACTATCAATTTCCAGAAAACTATACAAGTAAGCTGTTACATATTTTGAAACTAATTTGACTGCGCGCTATGGCAGCAACAGCGTCCAATCAAATTAATTTCAAAAAATTCAACAGAATGTTTATTAAATGGCAAAGACATAAGGTTCGTACAACGTGTCGGTCCATTAAGCGTTAGAGACTGACAATATCGAATCACTCATGACGTCATGATTATGATGTCATCCTACACGTCACGTAGTTGATTATGACGTCATATGATGAATAGACAAACTTTGAAAGGGCCATTGTGCGTTGGCCAGCTTAATTTGACAGAATAACATGGTATAATAAGTGTTATAAATTTAAAGCATGCGGGAATATATGGCCACGCATTTCACAAGATCTATAAACACTGGCCATGCTTGTATTATTATATTTTCGTGATAATGTCATTCCGTATATCGCATATAATCGGATGCACCGAGACGTGGCTTTAACACACAATGATGACTGAACGGCTATAACTATTGGAAATTTATTCTAACAAATATCAGAGTATTAATATTGAATGCGCTATGACAGATGGACAAAATGGTTAATTAACCTATGTCGTTGGTGAAGAATTTCCCATTTAGGAGACCCAGATGACGATGCTGCATTTCTGACTATTGTTAACTCAGGTATTATATAAAATAGTGAATGTATTTACAAACAAATCTAATACAGTTGATAACAATATAATTATCATTGCACACAGTAATACACTAATGGACCTTTCCAGTTTTAGCTATGCCCCACCCATCTCTATCTACACTCCACCCACACTTCGCCGTGTTGGGATTAATCGATCCCCGAATGCCATAACTATCAATTTCCTGAAAGATATACAAGTAATCTGTTGAATATTTTGAAACTAATTTGACAGGGTGCTGTTGCTGTCAAAATATTCAATATAATATTTATTAAATAGTAAAGACATACAATTCGTAAAACAACGCATGGACTATCAAATATGCATTGGCGACGTACTTATCGACGTCATTCATTATGATGTCATTCTACACGTCGCGTAGTCATAGGATGAATTGATAAAGCGGAAAGGTGTTTTAACGTTTATAAAATTGAACAATTTTCAGATTATATGTGTATACGGTGACATGGAGATACAGCAGGATCGTGAACGACTGGTTCAAGAGACAGTGAATAAATTCGGGGGTGTTTATGGCTTGGTAAGTGAATACGTTAGTGGCATAGATGGGAAAGTAGGCCCAACTTCTGATTGACTGAGAGATCTATTTCCTCATCTTCTTCTTTTACATGCACGTTCCCTCACTTCATGAGGCACCTCCTTCTGGAGTAATTGTCCCTGGACACAGCATATGCGAAGATAACCAATATATTGTCAAAAGCACATAATACGTATCCGCCGAGGTCCATAATATTGTAACCGTTAATGAAAGTTCACCAGTATGTAAATCAGCGAGAGCGAATAGATATATACAGTGAACATATTGTCAAAAAACACGCAGTACATAATAGATACGGAAAGTTCATCAATATGTAAAAAAACCAGCTATAGCTCTTACCTAATTTGCATATAAGCATACATAATTTTCTAACTTTCACAATTTATTCGAACACGTGCTGTCGGCTCAGCTGCTACTTCATAAATGCTATAAAAACGGATGTTTTGTCTATGTATGAAATACTTCATGTTATCCCAGTTATTAATATGCATTCTACGTGTAATATAATGTAAAAAAATTATTGCAATTAACCGTATAATCACGTGAACAATTATTTCTCTTTTGCCTGTGGTACAATGGCATCTAATGAAAGTAGTCCTGGTATTAAGCTAAAGCCTAAACGACAGAGACTTTGTACTAACTATGACACATGGTTTAAATGCCAAACAATTAAGAAACGTGAAAAATACCAGACCGGTCTACAGCGTTAGGAAAGATGATATATTCTGGTGCATTGAGCCTGATATAAATGATAGTAATTCGTTTCCAATCGGAACTGTGAAATGGCACAAATCATGTTACAGTACATACACTAGTAATGTTAATATTGCACGTATGGCAACAGTGCAACCTGTGGCCATTATGACTGAGCCGTCTACATCAGTAGAAGGGTGAAGCTTAAATAAACCAACATCTTGATGTTTGCATTTAGTGTGTCAACAGAGCAAATGTAAAGGGGAGAAAGATCTGACACAGGCAGTTACTTTGCAAGTCTACGACACACTAATGCATGCTGCTAAATATTGAAATGATGAAGGTCTGATTAGAAGAATATTTGGTGAGGGCCTTGTTGCAGTCGAAGACAAGTATCACCGGGGATGCTACCAAAGGTATACCGTCATTGCGTCATCATCTGAATTAGGTGGAGGAGAAGAAAGCAGACTAACTGAGTATGATACAGCATTTCTGAAATTGATCAATGAAATCGTCCATAAAGTTCTCGTGGACGACAGCGCGTATGACATTACAATGTTGGTGAATACGTATAAAACACCTAACTGAAGCGGGGTTAGACTCAGATACAGTTCAAAATTCGAAAACCCGTTTAGGTAACAAGTATTGGGATAGAATAGCTTTCTATTCCCAGTATGAAAGAAGCAAGGCTAAATTAATATGCCGTTTTTTTTACTAAAACCTGGGGAAATAATAAATCTTGTTGTTGAGCTGAAAAATGTAGACGCAGATTCCGAGCAGATGGCATCAGGTGAGACTGACACATATACACAAGTCTTATATCATCATGCTGCTATTGTAATAAGAAATGAGATAAAGGATGTGGCGGGGATTGAAACACAACCTCGAAATATTTCATATCTAACTATGGATAAAGCCAACGGCATTATGCCTGACAAGTTGCAACACTTTTTGATGACTCATGCAACCCCAAAGATCATTTGAAGATAACCAAATGCCTATCAACGATGAGACGCGTTCAGATATGTTTGCTTTAAAGGAGAGCGAGAAAAGTAACATTCTAGCTGCTAGACAGGATATTGTAACATGCAATACAATGGGTATGAAAAAGATGGCCAAAATGGAGCTCTTGGCCTGGCAATCAAAACGATGGTAAGTGGAAAGGAAATAAATAAAATGTTAAATCACCATGGTCACAATATAAACTGTTGGGAGTGCAGGGAGATTGACACATATTGGACTCAAAACAGCTTGGAACAATTTCACACTGCAGGGTGTTATTGGCAAGCGATTCTACCGAGCAACATAGTCAGTGGAACATTTGTTCAAAGTGCTGCAGACAATGCAGATTATTTGGAAGATAAGCCTGATGGTAAGGACAGTGGTCATGTCACGAGCATGGCCTTTTATCAGGGCGGATTAGCAATACACGCACCTGATTTGGTACGCTGTGAGCTGAACAAGAGTGCGTTGAGAAAGAGAACATTGCAATCCGACGAGGCAAGACTTTATCAGTTGAAGTCAACTGAAAGAAAGCCGGTACCTACATTCTTCCATAGACTAAAGGTACATTTTTAACAGAATGTCATGGATCAAGAAAAACTTCAAGGTTAGAACAAAACTGTGATATTTATGAGAAATACACTAACCAAACTACCTAATACCAAAGTAGCCCATTTACAAGATAGTCAATATGTTCCTAGATGGAGTGGATTTCAGGCAGTAGTTACATTCCCTGACTCTCAACCAACCAGAATTGGCTTCCCACCTATGGTACTTACCATGCCTCATAAGTCAAAGAGCCAGACACTGGATATACTTGCTTGAACTCCTGAACAAATCATTCCGTGAAAGCCTGAAACAGGAGAATCCAGTAAATACCTTTGACGAAGGGCTTTAGCGAGGCGCTAAGCGCATACAGTGGGCTGTGTCACCAGAATTGGATAATGTATTCCTTCGGTTGGGTGGTTTCCATCGAGCCAAAAAACTGTATTTGTTTGATTGGTAAGCGTATGGCAGAATCAGGCTTAGAGGATCTATGGATTCAGAGTGGCATCTGTGGAAGCACAGTTTCTGCAACGATAATTAGTGGAACACACTATAATCGATCTATGAGAGCTCATAACTTGGTTCTCGCGGCATTTGAAAGATTAAAGTGGGCATCTTCCTTGGATTGGCTGCAGCAATAAGAGCTATTGGATAAAATGTTGATAAAGTGTATCGATGAAAGGAAAGCCATTTTGCTCAAGGAATTCCAGCAAGGGCACAATTATGTATTTGAACAGAGAATGGAAATACGACAACAAACTATGGAACTTGGTGCTCTACTTTCAGAGCTCGACCCACAATACCAGCAGATGGCACCAAATCTTCAGCATTATTCAGTTTTCGCATGGTTACTTGTATATGGTGTGGCTCGTCTTAGGATTATTTTTAGGTGATAGAGATGCAAACTGGCCCTTGCACCTCGAAACCTTTATTTCGATGTTTCCTTATGATAGAGCATTTGACCACTTAAATTAAAAGTGTGGCACTGTGTAGGTCATTGACATGAAGATGATTCCAGAGGTCACTCCAATTATTCATAGAGTTTTAACTGAGAATAGAGCACATGCAGTATCAAGGTCACCCTCAGAATCCTCCTTTAACTCTGCTTCACCGAATATGGCATTGGAATAAACAGTGAACAAAGATTCTAAAACGAAATGTAGGACCATTTGTGTGTCTGGCAGTGGTGATTTAAGAGACAGATTGGAACTCACAGCTCATATGATGTGTGCAGCACCCACAACAGTCTTCAAGGTCATGAGTGAAATTACCATGACTTCAAAATTTCATAAAGAGATGTAGCTGATGTACAGAGTATCATTAAGACTATCAAAACGAAAATGGTCAATCCTTTTGATTTCAGCTCCTACGACGGAGAGAAAATGGCTCTAATAAATATAGCTACTGGAGAAGTTGCTCCAGTTAATGTTACCAATTCATTACTTACTGCTAAAGAGCAATGGCAAAAGGCCATGAAAGAGCTTGCGGAAAAGAGACTCAGAGATGGGGAAGATGATTTCTGGAGCCCTGTGATGAAAATGAAGTTGCAAATTTTTGAAAGTCTGAACACGCTGGTAAAACTGACAAAAGGAAGGCAGACGGCAAAACACCGAACATAAGCGATACATCTGCTAAATTTGCTTTTAATGCATCGACAATTGATCAAACAACTGTATTTTACCAATAAGCTCTAAAAATTAAAACACCTTAACAAATCAGATTTATGGCCCTTCTTTTAAGGTGTGGCCTCTTCATCTTCATAGTTCATATATATACTATGTGAGGAACATATCTGCAAAATGTGTCTTTAATCCATTTGCAGTTGACGAAATGTTCCACAAACATACTTAATATATTTTCCCCATAGCTAGGGTTCTATGCTTAAAACGCCGTAACGAGGCAGAGTTATGGCCCTTGCTTAAAGGCGTGGCCTTTTCAGTTTCATAGTTGAAATAGCTCAGGCATGAAGGAAGAAATCTGCAAAGTTTGGTTTGAGGCCTTCGACAATTGACGAAATGTGCTATAAACATATCTTCTCCATAGGCTTCAATACAGCAAGGTGCATAACTCTGTTATCTGAAGGTGTGGCCACTTTGTATTCATAGACGTAATCGATATTGCCTAAGGAAAGATATCTGCCACATTTGGTTTTAATCTGTTGATAAATGGCGAAATGTGCCACTAACATATTTTCCCCATAGGCTTCAATACATTGAAAACACTGCATGGGCCATAACTCTGCTATTTGTGCGCCTGGCCTTTTCATCTTCATAGCCCAAATGGATACTGACAAAAGAAACATAGCTGCAAAATTTGCTTTTAATCCATCTACACATAGCGTAACGTGTGACAATTGTTGCCAGGCAGACGACGGACAAATCGAGATTATATAAGTTCACCAAGGTGGGCTAAAAATCCGCTCAGTGAATATGGCCCACCTGCCCAGCTCTACTGCCACCCTGGCATTAACTACTAACGTCTAGGGAGTAATGCCAGGTAGGTAAAAATTTGGCAGCTGAAAAAGCAAAGGGATCCATTTTCTAACCACCTTGCTCAACGTGGGCACCCGGACTATTATCGCGACATGGCAAATATTTTGGAATTACTTTGCCTGGAAGCTCTTGATGCCTAAGACTGCAACAGCTTCCAGTCCAAATATTTTCAAATTAATCAGCAACTTGATGCTTGGGTTTCATTGTATATATTGGGACAATCCAGATGTCCGCAAATGATTGAATTATTATTTTGTGCACTATTTGTCACAACATTGGCCCAGGCATTATCATTCACCACTACTTCAATGTTAGAGATGTAGTCCTTTAAGCCCTCTTCAAGCCTCTCGTCAGTCTCGTGTCAACTTAACCCTTCAAACTTCAAACCTTCTAGTTCGAACCAACCAAAATCAGATGTATAGTGGTTTTAAGGCATGTCTATTTACAGGCCAAGAGAAGAGTATTTTTTTAATATTTACCACTGGAATGACTGGCTCGGTAACCAACGGAGTCAGTCATTGTAGTGGTAATTTTTCAAAAATAGTATTCTCTTGGCCTTAAAATGGACAATGGTTAAGCAGAACCTACCTTTTGATGGTCAAACTGGTCAAATTCCAGTGGTAAATTTATAAAAAAAACAGTCTTCTAACATGAAAATTACTTGAGAAATGTTGACCATTAAAACGGTTAATTGATATAAGTAGTATTTTGAGCGCTTTGAGGGGCTGTTGACACAAGTGGGGTTAATAAAGAAACTTCTCAAATCTCTATTGGTCATTTATGACCAATAAAATTGAGAGAAACAGCATCCTATGGAGCAAAATAATTGGGGAAAAATCCATACCCGTGACTGAGTTCGAGTGATATTTGACTCTCTTCACCTGCAAAGGTAAAATCACCAGCTCTTCTAGTGTTCATCCAACTCGCTTCCTTACCAATGCTCATTAAAATCTCCTGACTTCCTGATCACCGGGTCTACTAAAGTTTTCCAAATGCTTCTCCTCGTACCTCATCAACCATTTTACCGATGCTTCCGGATTTTTCAAAATGAGTTCTACTGATGGTCGTCCAACCTTCCATCTAAATGCCTTATCCTAATGTCTAAGGGTTTCGATAGACTCCCTCTACTGGCTTCTTCCTATCCCGTTCTGCTCCAATTTCTTTCTTCTCTTCCTCATCACCAGTTCTACGATACCCATCTTTTCTTTCTAAATTTCTCAGATTGTATCCCGACTTGTATTATCTTATCCGGGATAAACCAGAAGCATTTAATCCACATACTCACTTTGCTGCTGAATGTAGTAATTTATAATCCAAGACTCATAGAATGACACTCTCATTGAAATCAATGGATTGAATACATTACTTGCGTTTCCTCAGACCAACTCATATTGGAAAATATTCTCTCTCACAAAAGTCTGGAAATGGTTTCTACAATGTCATGTTATTGACATATCAAGTTCAGACCCCCGCTGTAGCCATGTTAATCTCAGTATACACTCTGAGACACGGAAATCATGGACGAATATTACATGATAAGTTCGTTAGGAAAGTTGTTTGCTGGCCATTTGGATTAAGTAACTAGCATGGCCTCACTAAAGTATAGTGACTCCGTGACCATCATGCTAGTTGGTCCGGTGATTAGGCGCGCTAAATCAGACTTGACATGCATCACTGTTGGAACAAGCCAAATAAATCTGTCACCTGTGGTGAAAGATCTAGGGGTAATGCTTGATAATGAACTGACCATGGAAAAGCATGTTAATCATCTCTGCAAAGTGTGCTCGTACCAGCTACGTAATATTGGTTGCATCAGACGGTATATTACGAAGGAGGCTACAATCATGCTTATACTGGCGTTAATATCGTCAAGACTTGATTATTGTAACAGCTTGCTTATTGGTGCACCAAAACAACTTATTCATAAGCTACAGATTGTACAAAATACCGCTGCTAGAATCATATCACTCCGCCGAAAGTATGATCACATAACCCCTGTCTTACAGAATTTGCATTGGCTCCCGATCGAGCAGAGAATCACTTTCAAAATTTTATGCTTGACTTACCAATGTGTTTCCGGTACTGCCCCTGCATACTTAACTGAACTAGTACAACCCTATTCGCCTGGTCGATCACTCAGATCTGTCAATCAGATGCTGCTAAACGTCCCAAAAGTAAATTCTACTACATATGGCCACAAAACTTTCGCTTATGCAGCTCCCACCGAGTGGAACAATCTACCACTTAGTCTAAAAAACTCAGCATCATTAGATATTTTCAAATCACAACTGAAAACCACCCTTTTCAAACGAGCATATTCTCAGTAGATATAGCTATTACGCACTAGCGCTTAGAGCACGCATTGTCATGGATTCAGCGCTTTATAAATGTACTTATTATTATTTTATTATTATTATTATTAAGTATAGTGAGCCAGCTCGAAATATGCAATCAGTCCTTCTTCGCTTTCGCTCATGTCCTCAGCCAAAATATTTAGGTTCCCAAGGTCCATTTAAGACTTGAGTGTACAGAGTCATGCTTTCTTGAGGTCACCTCGTAGCACGCTTAGCAGATTTATGCAATGACGTCCTCTCCTGGCTTTGTATTTGCTGGCTCCCAGCAGGGCGAATTCCAAGGCTCTCTGTGCTGGTGTCTCTTCTGGTATCCTTAACACATGGCCAAACATTGCCCATCATTGCTGGGCGACATTTACAGACAGCGGCGACGTATTACACATCTTGTATATTGCATCATTGGAAATTATGCTGTCTGGCCATCAGTATCCAGTCATGATGCGTAGGTGTTTGCGGTGGTAGGCATCGTATGTGTCTAAAGCTGCCTTTGGAGGCGCCCAGCGGTTACAGTTATACATCATCAAGGATAACGCAGGTTGCATTGTATAAACGTAGCCTTTTAATCAAGGGCATCTTTGATCTACGAATCCATATTTTCCAGCAGGACACGGCGTGCAGCAAAGTCAACAGTACTGCAAGGCATTGAGCCCAGGATTGTACTTTTCCTTCATGGTTCGCCGCCACGAAGTGGATCGTCATTTTCTTTAGCTTCATGCTTTGTAGTTAGGTATATGTGGGTGAACTCTGTTTTGGATTAATTCATAAAGAAATTCTCAGTTACTAGTTTGCTTGCCATTTTATTATTATTCTCATATATATTGACACGATTACATTGAAAACTTGATCGTTTTTTTTGTCAGGTAAACTTTGTAGGCGTTGATATTTATCCTGATGACATCACATGTGAAGGTTGTATGGCACTCTATGACTCATGTGTCACTAAGCATCTGGCAGTTCCACTGGCACTCATCAAGCTTGTATTGCCTTATATGGAGAAGTGTGGTGGTGAGTTAATGTAGATTCTATGTGATGCCTGTTTAGTAGACCTTGTGATGTCAGTATGCAATATATCTCGTGACGTCACTAATTGATTGTCGGTAATCGGCTACATGGATTAAATGTGTGATGATATGTGGAATGCGATGCTAAAGCTGTACGAGATATCATCATAATCATGGTATATCAAGGATCACCATGATCTTGTTGTTATTAACATAATGGAAGAATCCAGTTTTGTCTATGCCACACCCATCTCTAGCTAAGCTCCACGCAAGGTTTTCCTGAGTTGGGATCAACCGATCCCTGCATTCTATGAATTTCAATTTCCAGAAAATTATGCAGCTAAGCTGTTGAAATTTTGAAACTAAGTTGACTGGGTGCTGTTGCTGTCTATATGGCATCGCTAGATCTGTGAAATATATACATGCTCTGTACCTATATTTATTATATATATATATATATATATATATATATATATATATATATATATATATATATATATATATATATATATATATATATATATATATATATGTATGTATATATATGCTCTATCGGGCATTTCCAATGATTCTGCTAGTATATATATATATATATATATATATATATATATATATATATATATATATATATATATATATATATATATATATATATATATATACTAGCAGAATCATTGGAAATGCCCGATAGAGCATATATATACATACATATATATATATATATATATATATATATATATATATATATATATATATATATATATATATATATATATATATATATATATATATATGGAAAATAATTTGACTGAAAATAAGTTTTTTCAATATTATTCTATTTCAGGATACATAATGTTTTCGGTAACATAATTATTGTATGCTACGTTATCCGTGAATCTCCGCCCACCCCACCGCCGCCCACTGTCTATATATCTCGGTCTCTCTATCTCCCTCCCTCCTTCGCCTCTCTCTCTCTCTTTCTCTTGCTCTCTCCCTCCCCTCCCTCTACCGTCTTTCTCCACTCTCTCTCTCGTCCTCTCTATCCCTCTCTCTCTCACCTCCCTCCCTTCCTCTCTCCTCTTATTCACCCCTCTCTTCCCCTCCCCAGCCATCCCTCCCTCCTCTACCTCCATCCTTCCATCCTCTTCCGCTCCACGCCCCCTACTCTCTCCTTACTCTTTCTCCCTCCCGCCATCTCTCTCTCACGCTCTCTCTCTCACTCTCTCTCTCTCTCTCTCTCTCTCTCTCTCTCTCTCGCAGCAGCCACTCACACACATGTGATTGTCAAATGCACCTGTATTGATAATGTTTCTACGTTATCCGTGGATTTCTACCGGTTCAGATAGTAGATAAAATATATTTTTAAAATCCAGGACATTACGTGAGCACATGCATATTGCCGTTATTTAGGACAGGAAAGTAACTATCTCCATAAAAATATGTATCTTAATATATAAGTAACATACTCAACAGCATTTAAAACGACAATAATACAGTAAATCCTTTCGAACACATATCTATTTTGCTTATCCTGCCTTAGAACTCTATTATTCTCTTTGTGACAGGTGTGATTATGAATATATCAGCTCCATTACATCCGGTGAGTACCATACTCAAATTAGACTTATGTGACAACTACAATATATGGTTGCATTTATCACAATGTTAATATTAGATTGGAAGGATGGCTACTGACAAGTTCAAATATTATTTGTAAGTGACATTCGGCCTGGCGAGCCTGGACTTAACTTTGTAAGTGCCATCTCGGATGTGAATATTATTGTTTGTGTCATATAGAGCACCCAGTCAAAGTAGGTTCAAAATATTCAACATCTTACCTGTATGGTCTTCTGGAAGTTGAGATTCACAGCGTGCAGGGGTCGATCGATCCCAGCATGGTCAAAGCGTGAGTGGTGTTTAGATAGAGATGGGCGCGGTAATAGCTAAAACTTGATTCCTCCGTTTTTAGGGAAAGACCAGAATTCATCACCGCGTAAGCTGCATGTTGGGTGCACAACCATGCGCCTGCATAATATTATGGTTTTAACAACTGTTTAAGTTGGCGACTTGAATGCATACAATTAAAGTTCTAACCTATCATGGCATCTGGAGAATTCACCTTTCCACAGTATCTATCTATCAATCTGACGTCTTCTTCTTCTTTTCGTTCGCTGATCATACCGCCAGTCCTGTAAGTGACTATCGACATGACGTCATAACCAGCTAAGCGGCGTGTAGGACGACGCCATAATCATTACCTCATACATGATTCCATTAGGCACATCTTTAACTATTAATAGTCTGACAAATTGTACGAATTGTATATCTCTAGTATTTAATAAACATGCTGTTGAATATTTTGAAACTAATTTGACTGGAACTGCGCCCAGTTACATTAGTTCTAAAATATTCAATAGCTTACCTGTATATTTTTCTGGAAATAGATAGTCAGAGAGTTCAGAGATCGATCGATCCAACACGAGCGAGATGTGGGTGGAGCTTAGCTAGATAGGGGCGTGGCATAGCTCTCTCTCCCTCCCTCCCTCCCTCCCCCCTCCTCCCTTCCCCTCCCCTCCCTCCATCCCTCCCTCCCTCCCCTCCCTCCCGCCCCTCCCTCCCTCCGTCCCTCCCCCTCCCTCCCTCCCTCCACCCCTCTCTCTCTCTCTCTCTCTCTCTCTCTCTCTCTCTCTCTCTCTCTCTCTCTTCTCTCTCTCTCTCTCTCTCTCTCTCCCTCTGCCTACAGAATTCACAATTATATATTATATATATATATATATATATATATATATATATACAACACATATCATCACATATTGGTTATATCACAATTTAAGCAATACTACGAATGACAATACTACCAATGTGAGCTCTATGCTGATGAGGTTTGTATATGGCATATTAGTTTAGTAGGAGTGTGCAGTAGGGCCCTCTATGGGTATTGCTCAGCAATATCTGGTAACATTAACAGAACATGGCAAAAATATCATCTTTGTTGGACCACTGAGTTATATTGCCGGTGATAAAACTAAAACGTAATACACTTCAATATTAGGCGGGCAATAATCCATGGCAAAATCCAAGCTATTATTTAAATCAGTGCAAAAAGGTAGGTGGCAGGTACAGGTCGTGCTGTAGTCTATATATCTTCTGGACTTAACGTGAGAACAATTAGCCTGGGTACCGCCAGGTACCACATGAAGAAAGGTGATGAGACGTTGAGAAGTTAATTATGGAATTGCTGGAATTATCGTCATCAGATCGAAGTTGGTCAGTAATTTGGAAGAAGCCTTTACTAGTCATTATGGGTGCACGATATTGATCTAGAAATAGTGTGATATATATTACAGAAACTATCTGGATATATCGATATCTCACCTGTCACGCTGTTGGAAGAAATTGTGGGTGGGGTGGCATTGATCAGGTCAAATCAGTGCACTGGTAATTGAGTGGTGAATATGTTGAAATTAATTTGATTAGAAGTATAAGAAAACAACCTCTCCCAGTCCAAGTAATTTAAAAATAATCAGCATTTTGCTGAATATATCTAAGGTTTGCATTGAATCTTAAGCAAATTGCGATACAGTAAATATCGAAAATAGTGTATCCCTCGTCAGGACGTATTGCCCTTTTAATGGGCAAGATTGGTCAAGGAAATTTATTTAGTGAATACCAGTTTGCAGATCGGGACACTAAATTGCCAACTGGAATTACTGATTCTATTATGGAGTGGGTTAGATGTTGGTATACCTTTCTAACTCGGTTAACCCATGGACACAGCATGATATCAGAGATCAGGCTGGGAGAACCGAATGATCTTTGGAGAATGTTGCTTACCCAAACCATGAACATGAATATTCTCTGTTCTGAATGAATAATTTAGACCCAGGAGTAAATATGTAACTCAGTTGTCAAACAGAAGTTGGTGAAGAACGTGCTTGTTATCACGGGATTAAAAATAGCATTGTCTTGGTATGCAAATGGCTGTGCCACGTGGGTGTCATTTTGTCTAGGCTGGCCATCTGTAGGTTAAGGCATGCTTGATTGTGTGTACTAGTGCGTCTTTGTAGGAGCTACTCAAATATCCTCATGCACTCACCTGAAACGGTAACCATTCTTCTATTCGTGACTGGCAAAGAAATATATTCGATTAACTAACTCAATTATTATAGCTGAAAATGAGAAACGGTTGTAGCAAGTATGTTCCTAATAAACAAACTAGTCAGTTCACAACGTTCTGACAGTATTCTGAGACATAGCGATTCCTTAAATAGATGAAATTAATGATCTGTGTGAATGTTTCTGAATGTGTGTAATCATACAGGTCTGTATGCAATAATAAACGTGATGTGGAGTACCATGGCTTGCTAACTGGGTATTCTCATAGACTTGTCGCGTTTAAAAATAATTCATGTCCATAAAAGGAATGGTGTCACTCGAGAATACTATATCTACATTTGCAGTAATTTCAAGATATTGTTTATCGACTGGATCGGCTAGAGAATGCATATATGTTAGTAATGACTTATAAACTCTCATTATGTATATGTATACACGTACTATAGCATTATATTTTATCCTGATTACTTTTCCATATGGCCCACTTATGATTCTACCCATGTGACTGTGCCATACGTACCTCTGATCTTAAGTTTTTACAAAACTTTTCTTTACTGATAACCTTCCGTATCACACATAATTACCACGTCTGCAAATGTAAGATGGCTTGTGAGGTTGGCTACAATACATTTTAATACCTTTAATGAACAAGTTATTAATTGATTGAAAAGTATTTTTTGGAAATTCAGACATTGTAATCAGCCTACTGAAAGAAAGCAAATAGTTTAATTTAAACATTATTATTATTATTATTATTATTATTATTATTATTATTATTATAGATGTATGGACTGTTTTCATTAAATACCACGACAAGAGCCGCTGTAGATGGTATGATACGTAGCCTGGCTCATTGTAAGTAAGATAGTGTATGTATGCATGTAAAATCTGAGTTTCGAAATTCCTCTGCAAGCCATGTACATGTATAACATATATTAAATGAATCTGAATGGAATCTGTCAGTGTCTAAATGTATCCAGAATATTCTAGCAATTATTCTTTTCTTATTACATATGTTAACAAGGCATACTTATGGACAAAACAAGTAAAACTGCAGAAAACAGTACTTGCAATCTACAACATGGATACACTTGTCCATACGGTTACCCATTTGATAAACATTTATCATATATTCAGGTTAAGTCACTTTTTACTCCCTTTAACAGTGACATATCTAACCTTTGGAAAGCATTAAATAACAGATTAGAAACTCCATATTTCCGTAACCGGATCTGAGATATTTAGCCAATGTGTTCCAATGACTACAATCCGCCATTACCAGTTACACCTTTCAAATGAACACTAAATACCAGAGTATGCTGGATATTTTGAAATTAATTGGCTTTAAAACTGTTTGTCAGTTACAGCTTGACTGCAGGTTAGTTCCAAAATGTTCAAAAATGCAGATTATCATCTCAAGACTACATCTATCTTACATTGTTCTCAATCAAGTATATCGCAATCAAGTTTTATAGAAAATTATATAAACTAATACAATTTTAATCATTAGACAAATATTTATCCAATCCTGCTTTGTATTAAAGTTATCTTGTCCCATTAAATAGTGAAATATTTGCACAATATATGAGATTCCTGTTGATTTCTAGGCAATTTACCTAACATACAATACCCGGATACCCAGCATGAAATGCCTTGACACCATATTCGTTGAAGCTATTTTGCCCCATATGAGTTGAGATTATAGTCTGTACAGTCAAGGATTTCTCAAAGAAAAAGTCTATGTTTGCATGCACAACAGGTCATTTGTCAACCATCTCTTGCGGGATAAGGGTGTATGATGTATTCAGGGTAGTAAGTTTGACAGAACATATTCCAATACTGTTCAGTGCAAATTTATCAATTTCAAGAAGGCCACAAGAGAAAGTTGTTGCTGTTTATGGCATCAACACATTTGAATCAAACAATTGTCAAAATAAATTGAGTAGCACTTGCTCCAGATTCGAAAACTATTTGAATGGAAATTGTTGCTGCAATAATTGGCTCACCTGCTGAGGATATCACACACAATTTGATTGTGACAACACGTTGTTGATGCCTAATGTGCCACAACTTTGGGCAAATTGTTCTGCAATTAATCCTGTAATCAGCTGCTTTTGGATATGGCTATCTATCTATAGAAAAATAATGATCATATACCTATAGGCTTTCTGTCTGCGAAAGACGTATGCAGCAAGACTATAAACATTTTCTGCTCGATCAATGAAGTAAGTTACACGTGTACGGTCGCACCTTGAAATGTATGCTGTTTGCGAACTATAGGACAGTCTTTGAGAAAAGGTATGTAGGTATACTAACAGTCCTCTTATATAGTTGTATACCGATAATGTTAAGTGCACACTGATGATATTTTGGAAACAGTTTTCACTTTTTAGGCCTTGACATTAATGTTTTAACTTTCTAGTTGAATTGTAAAATTGACTGACTTTTATTCATTCTCACTTATATCGGCTGATGTTGGTGTAATGGAGTGATACATCATTCCTGTATTTCAGGGGACCCAGGAAGGCGTACGTTGAATGATGGATACGGTTGTTTGGTTTTCACAAATACAATAATTAATAGTTTATATTTGATGTGTCTTAGTCAAATATAGAAGCCAGCAACTCTATAAATGGTGACAAGGTGACAATGGTGCCCAACAAACAGGCACCCTGTAACTGGTTATTTCATATTGAAATAACCAGGTACAGTCAGATTGTGTCCATAAACATTAAAGTTACTAGATTTGGTGAACCCGTCTGCAAAATGTTTTCTACACTTTGTAAATATGGGATTGTCTTGTGGGAGTCATGACCCCGCCGGATGTCTTATATTTTCGAGTAAGTCCCTAAAGAAATTATACTTTGAAAATACCAGGTGAGCTAATGGACTGAATGACATTTCTGTTTTAATATATAGCTTGATCATCAGCGTAGTGAATATCGGCCATCTATGTTTCTGGTAAATAGATGGAGTGCTAATATAGCACACTGAAACTAAATGGATGTAGTTGTAGAATAATGTTTGAAATAAGTGAATTGATTAGAATGGATCCCAGGGTTCTGAGTTGATGTGTATTTGGAAATAGTTTTAATGAAAGTTGTTGCTGTTCAGTCGGCACACTCTTTTATAATATTCAGCAGTTGCTGGAAATGATAGTTTAGAAAATAATCAATGTATAATAATCAGTGTTGGGATAAGTGAATCGAACGTGACGAATGGACTTAGTTGATGACGTAGACAATCTAGATTCTCACATGAGAATGGAACAACACCAGCTGGCAGTGAGATCATACAGCTCGTGTGCCTATTCACCCTAGCATCCTACAGGCTTATCCATCAATAGGTAATGGACAGGACATGGACATCATAGCGTCCTGTAGGAATGAATAACATAATTGAAATTTGTATATCAACTATATGTCACTCATACAATGGCGTGCAACAAGAACACATTCCGTAATGTTGTTAGTTAGCTGACAGATCGCATCAAATCAGAACCAGTCACCACCGCTTTGTCTATGTGAGGCATCATCTCCATGGAAGAATAGCACAGAGTTTAATTGGTCAGGATGACGTCATAATCAATGAGCGTCGATCAAACTCTGCAGCAAAGAATTATACAGAATAGGTTTTGAAGTTGAAATTGAAATACAGGGATCGTTGATTGGTCAGAACGACCAACATTTATTAGGTAGGAACTTCAAGGAATGAATAAGCAGAAGTTGATTGGTGGACGGATTGTCTGAGCCAATCAAGCTGTGCTTATAACATACCTAGAAGAATCATTAGAACAGAATCGGGTAGCATCTAAATATTTAGCTATATATAGAACGTCAGATTTAGAGATTCTAAATACTATATAAGATGCACTTTCAGTTGTAGAAAGTTAATCAATCCACCATCTCGATTCAAGGAACATATCGCTGGTGTTCCGTTAGCAGATAGCTATAAACGTAGCGTAGCCATAGAACTTGCTTGATTTGTACCAGTAAGGTACCAGTTTGTTATTTGTGCGATTGTGCTCTAGTCTAAATTTCTTTATAAGTGTCTGTACAGTTAAGTTACATTAATAAAATCATCATCTTATGTATATGTAAGACACGAGTTCGGTTTAGTTTATCCAAGTAAGAAGTAACATTAGGAATCTGATCATTGAGTCGGAAGCAACATCCGATCCTTACCAGCAGATCTTCTTAGTCAGATTAGGCTAAGCAGTCTTTAAATAATATCGTCATCACCATCTTCACGACGAGGCTAACCAGACTGTCCAGTATCCTGCTCCGCCGTCGGCAAGAGGTTGTCGCAGCAACCGTAACATCATAATCTTACCGATAGCGAAGCGGGACCGTCGAGTAAACAAATAAGTCATAATCCGGAGATCCGAAATCTTCAACATGAACATTTTCAATAAAAAAACCCCATTTTCAACGCTACCACTATTAACAATGACAGTATTAAATGTCATAATTGTGGTCGCAATTACACGCATACTGGGGGTAGGCACGAATGATCTGTGAAGGGGTAGAATGCTATTGATGTCATAAAGGTGGTAATTTTGCACAGTTTTGTCTTGGAAAATCAGATTTTCATATGAAATTCGATTTCCCAAAGCAACCAACAAGCCAAATGTCAATACAAGGTAAAAAAAAAAATTCAATGCTGTAAAACAGGTTGCTGAAACTAATTCAAAAGAATATGTATTCAACATAAGCTGCGGTGTTGAAATGTGGCAACGACCTAAATTTGGTGTCATTACCGCTGATAGTGGTGCAACGGGATACATATTGGGTATGACCGCATACAATTCTATGAACCACAAACCCAAGCTAATGCTTACAAAAACACAGATCAGATAGTATGGTGGTAAACTTTTTACATGTAATTGGGAAGTTCAATGCAGGTATAGAATCGTATAGTAAAACGGTCAAGGATTAAGGTCTATGTTGTCCCAGATGGAAAATCTTCTCTGTTAACTTTCACTAGTACAGGAAACCTGACTCTCGCAGATCCTGTGATAAAATGCATGTGGTACATAGTGTATGTGAAACGGTGTTGCAAACACGTACAAGTAAATAGAAAAACATCCAGAACTGATGTATGGTATTGGTAAACTGAAAGGTTATCGAGTTAAATTGCATATCGATGACTCTATTCAACCCATATTCCAACCCCCATCATAAAAGCAGTCATTTCCATTCTAGGAGGAAAGTTGAAGCGGAACTGGAGAGGTTGGTGGAGATGGATACCATTGAGAAAGTCAGGGGTCCAACTCCCTGGTTATCGCAAATTGTTATTGTTTCAAATACAAATTGCTAAAATGAAATTAGTATGTACGTGGATATGAGGCAACCAAACATAGCTATTATACAAGTGAGGGCGATAGAAAGATAGAGAGCGAAAGAGAGAGAGAGAGAGAGAGAGAGGGAGAGAGAGAGAGAGGGGGGGAGCGAGAGAGCGAGCGAGAGAGAGGTGGAGAGATAAAGAAAGAGAGGGCGGGAGAGAGAGAGAGAGAGAAAGAAAGTGAGCTGATTACCTTGCCCATGAAGGTCATTAATGAATCAACAACACCAAACCCATCTTGAGGGAGAAGATTGGGTTTTCTTCTATGGACAATATAGTTAAAGCGAATGTAGAGCAATGTGTCAGTTATCAAGCCAACATGAGTGAAACACATTGCAGATGACAGAGCTGCCGAATGGTCCGTGGCAAGAACTTCCACATGAAATTACCTGTTTGTTCTCATCGATGACTATAGTCGTTATTCAGAGGTTGATTCCGTTCGAGCAACATCAGTCTGAACAATAATTGCAAGCATAGATAGAATCTTTTCAATTTATGGCATACCAGAGATAGTAAGAATTGATAATGGCCCTCCATTTCAATGTAAAGAATTGCTTGGTTTTGCAGAGAGATATGGTTTCAAGCATATGAGAGTAACCCGACATTGGCCAAAAGACTAATGATAAGATGGATAGTGGCGTGAAGACCCTTGGGAAAGTGTGTAAATCAGCACAGCTTGAAGGGAAACGCTGCAAGCAAGAGATGTTCTCCTTTCTCAGGAACTACCACGCGACTGCACACAGCACAGCAGGTCAGACTCCAGCAACAATGTTATTTGGCTGACCCATAAAGACCAAATTACCAGCAGTTAAGTTAAAGCCAGATGATGTCGAGCTCAGCTGTAAAGATAATAAGAGAAAGAGTAAGATGAAGAGCTACGCAGAAATATCAGACATTCTAAGTTGTATATTGGTGATAATGCGTTTTTGAAGATCTACAGCAAAGGCAAACTGCAGCCACATTTCTCTGAAGACCCATTCCAGATGATTGGCCAGATATGCTCTATCGTCATTTGCCAGAGGTGAGGTGAAGTTAAGGCTAGAAATAGCCAGTGACAAGCTCTGACGAGGCAATTCTAGTAGAAGATGAATACAATGAAAGTGGACCCGAGCGGCAAGAAGTTGCAGTGTCAACGGATGCTCACAAACTGCAAGAAGTTCCGGTGTTAGTGGATGGTCCTGCGTTGGTTGGCTCATGTACATTGCCGTCAAACTCTGATAATACGGTTGTCTGTCATTGCCCATCTAGGCTTATCCAGAAAAGAAACATCCCAGTAAGATTCAAGGATTACATACATTCTTATATACGTATACATATCTTGTGTTCTTTGATATCCAGCTATTTTCTCATATTAATAATTATTGCGGTAATTCGGTAGTTCTAAGGTAATTTCCACAATCATTAGTTGAGTAATAGTTTGATAACACACATACATCTATCTATCGCTATATATTTTGTCAAGCATGCCAGTATGCCGATCTGTCAGCTCATCCATCCACTCCTATGGTCTATTTCACGCCTACTTTTCAAATAGGGGAGTTTAGTAATGGAGCGAGCCGTCATTCCTGATAATCTGTATTTCAGGGGACCCAGGGAGGTGTACCTTGAACGATCGATACGGTTGATTGGTTTTCACCAAAAAATAATTAAAAATTTACATCTGGTGTGTTGTTAATCAAATACAGAACCCCAACAACACTACAGTTGGAAGAATAACCACCGACATGTGTGTAACCAATCAGTGAGAGTAACTGAGAAGGAAGTCACATGACGAGGAAAGAACTTACCACGTGAGAGGATGTCGAACGCAAGACCCACAACACTTTAGTTACGGTCGACAAGGACAGTGATCTAGCGGTGACCATTGATGGATGAGTGTACTTCGAAGAGCAAATAAGCGAAAAAGTCAACAATGCAACGCAGATAATGGGAATTATTCGAAGATCATCTACAGTTCTTGACTAAGATAGCTTCACATGGGTATACAAGGCACTCGCTGGCCCTCACCCACGCTGACCTGCAGACGACTGCGCAGAGATTTGATCGACGCGTTCAAGATGTTGAGAGGTATATAGGACAGTGAGGTTTGCCCAACTATCCCGGTCAGATATTCCGCAACGCGAGGACACCATCTGACAACTTACAAGGTGAGGGCAAACCGAAGACAGCAACAACCTTCAGGCACATTTTTGTCAAAATATCATATAGCTTTCCCATACGGCTTTCTTAAAATTGATACACGTGGACGGAGCAGTGTTGAACCATACGCGAACTGACATGCTTACACCTTAACAGCTAGCTAATGAATGATCCGTTGCAAGGGCTACAGCCTGATTTTGATTAAGATGTCCCCAGCCACTACAGGCAAAAGAAGCAGGTTGCATTCGGATACGGTGTCGCAGTACTCCGACCGGAAATACCACGTGGTTGCTTTGCATATCTACGCATGCACACACTTTTACTCTCGCTTGAAGAAGGGGTAATCGACTAGAATTTGTACCACTTGATACGAATTTGTTTCACGTGATACCGTTGTCCGATTATACTCTCAGTTGTTCGGATTATTATTATTATTGTTGTCGCGGTACCCCGCTTACCCCGACCCCATATCCGAACTTGGCCTTAAATAATATAGTGTCTGATATTTGAAATGAATATGGTGTCCGAATATTGCATGATGGGTAAATTGTACTAGCACTGTGGTTAATGGGACACAAGCGCGTTAAGCAGATCTTGAATTTACTGACATTTTCTAGTTTTCTATCCATCATATGACGTCATAATCAACTACGTGGTGTGTAGGATAACGTCCTAATCAATGACGTCATGAATCACGTAAATAAATGCTTCACGAACGCATAACTGGCAACGGATTAAGATTTGTACGAATTTTATGTTTTTACTGTTTAATAAAAATAATGTCTAATATTTTAATACTAATTTGACTGCACCCAGTCAAATTAGTTTTAAAATATTCAACAGTTTACCTGAATAGTTTTCTGGAAATTGATAGTCAGGGAGCTTAGGGATCGCTCGATCCCAACACGAGGTAGATGTGGGTGGAGCTTAGCTAGAGATGGACGGGACAAAGGTAAAACTGGATTCCCCCATTGCTACTACTACGTCCATCTCTTACTGACTAATTAACTATCTGAGTGATGCAAGCCACCAGGATATAATGCCAATGGACAATAACTCTGAACTTGCTGAATACCCACCAACAACTTTCAGTCTTTCAGTCAAACTGTTTTCAAAATATTCAACATATCCAGAGTTACCCTCATGGAAAATGTAGTTGGCAGATATTCAGCAGCGGGTCTGTCAATAACTAGCCATGAAATAGTATCTTGAACATAGTTTCTCATAATTTGTTTATGATTTCAGACCTCGGACCAAAAGGAATACGTTGCTATGCGTTAAAGTAAGTAGCTAAATTACGCAAAACTACTCGACTCAGGGTTTGTCATAAGGGTCCTTTTGCGTGTATACACCCTCGAAATGTAACTGGGAACCCCCAACATGTATGGTAGTTGGTCCCAGGGGACCCCTGAAAATATTGCATGATTGTTAAATATTAATTAACTTTATAATTTTCTTGCACAAACATACGCCCACAATTTAGTATGGGACCCCCATAATTCATAGCAGTGCACCCTCGGTCTTCTCTAATTTTAGCATGGAAGAGAAAAACTGCATGAGAATCCAAAATTCAAGTTTAGTACCGCTTGATTTCTAGGGGCGGGGTTCCTGGGACCTCCAGAATTTAGATGTCATGAGAAACACTGGCTACACTGGAGAGATATTAGTGAGTGTATACCGGACCTCTATTGGACAATTATTAGCAGATAACATATAAGTCTAACACAATTTTGTACACCAGTTGATAAATTATCAATAGTACAAATCTCTCTATGCTAATAGTAGATTAGTAAGTGAAAACATAATCGCAATTATTATTATTATTATTATTATTATTATTATTATTATTATTATTAATTGCGAGACCAGAATCGAGAAGGAACACAGTCTGCTTCTAGCTTGCCCCACTTTTAAAACATCCAAATATCCAGATGGAAACCATGTCGTGGCTACTAAGTATCATCCTTTTACCTACATTAACATTCCAGTGTCAGATATGCGCTCCACACTATCATAAATACCATATTTATACCTATGCGTACCTACCTGATTGTAAGACCTGGACTCTACGCAAAAGCCTTGCTCACCGCCTGCGAAACGAGATGTTTGCGAAAGGCAGTATATAAGACCAGAAGAGACAGGATTAGAAATGAAAAACTCGAGGGAAATGGTGGGAACAACACCAATCACCATCACAGAAAGAACCCAGCGGAACAAGTGGTGTAGATACTTGAACAGAAAGGCTACAACCTAACCAGCCTTCAGAGTATACAGCACCAGCGGCTCGCAATTCAAAGCAAAGGGAAGAATACGAAAAACATGGATTGATGGCATGACAGAGATGCGCTGGAACCATGGTCTATAAACACACTAAGCATCCCAGCTGACAGCGGACAGAAAGCTTCATCTCCGCGCGACACCTACCGGTACAAGTGAGAGGATGAAGCAAAGTAACTAAAGTAAGATTACTTGGTAAATCAGCAAGATATGGTGTATCAATGAACACAAATGTAACTTTCTGATAGGTATATAAATAAATACATAAAGGATTCAAGTTTATTTTACTCACCAGCGCTGGTTGCATTAACACTGAAACATGGAGACATTTTCTTCCTAAAGCTACGGAACCAGAGCTTGAAACAGTAAGTATACTCCACTACTATCTCTATAAAGATCTAGTTGGAATGGTAAATATATGTGGATCCATTGTGTCCCATAAGAATGATGTTGAAAAGAAAAAGATGTGATAATTATTTTTGAGAAATTCTTTTGACACTAAATATTCAAGTACGAATATTATCATCACCGTCGTCGTCGTCGTCGTCGTCATCGTCGTCGTCGTCGCCGTCGTCGTCCTTCAATTCTACAATATATGATGGAATATACCAATCTTTGTAGAATTTGTATTTACTTTTGATGCCTTTAATCATATGCATTGCATTTCAGGTGTTTACACTGTTCCATGGTTTACAAGCCATACAGAGGACTGGGTTATCATCAGATATGGGAGATGTTGTCCGTTACCTTATGTCAGACAATGCTTCATTCCTAACGGGAATCTGTGTGCCTGTGGACGGAGGAATGGAAATACCATGTATGTAGCGTGATAGTCGTTTCACACACCAATACAATGGGCCTTTCCAGTTTATCCATCCATCATTTGACGTCATATGACATCATAATCAACCAAGTGGTGTGTAGGATGACGGCATAATTAATTATGACATGAATAACTCGATTTAGTCCGTCTTTACACACTTAATAACCCGATACGTTGTACGAATTGTATCTCTTTACCATTAATAAACATTCTGTTGAATATTTGGAAACGAATTTGACCGGGCACTGTTTCTGCTATAGGCAGCAACAGCACCAAGTCAAATTAGTTTCAAAATATTTAACAGCTGACCTGTATACATTTCTGGGAATTGAATCTCAGGGAATTCAAGGATCGATCGATCGATCGATCCCAACACAAGCAAGGTGTGGGTGGAGCTTAGCTAGAGAAGGGCGGGGCATAACTAAAACTGGAAAGGTTCATTGTACAATCAGTTGATGATATGTTCGCTATATTTGCCATTAATGTTGTTATTTGTCTTTCTTCTAAATGTGTATTTTAAGATAAACATACACACTACTGACAATAGATAACGATACGAACTGTCAGTCAAGTATGTGACGTCATAATCAAAATCTGTCTTATGTTAGCCGACGTCACACTCAAATCTCATAGGTATGTTACAAATGTGGCATCTCACGAACGTGTCTGAATTGAATGTCTTTGGTGAAATTAAATTTAATAAACATGTTGAACATTTTGAAACTAACTTGACTTGGAGGTATTGCTGCTATGCCTACCAGGCAGACTAGTTTAAAAATATATTCAACAGCTTACCTTAAAGTTATTATTATTATTATTATTATTATTATTATTATTATTATTATTATTATTATTATTATTTTTATTATTATTATTATTATTATTATTATTATTACAGATATGGGCGATTCAGAACGAGCCGTTGAAGAAATGGGTAGATTAATATATCCAGTTCAAAGCGAGTAGTAGGCCTATCATGAAAGGGCACACCATATAATTAACACTACAATGGCTAAATTTGCTCAAGAAAATCCAAATGTGTACTTATTGAATGTTAATTTGCAGGCCAAGAAAGGAAAATATTTCGAATGACTTGCTCACTTATCGTGCCTCTCTTATACCAGTCGTAGCTATTAAAGAATGCTAGAAAATAAAAATGTCACACATAAATACTTTTAGAAGCTTAAATTGCGTTCCTAGATATAATCAAACGAAATAAAACTTATCATATGATGATTTCATTACGCGCAAATTAACATAATTTTTTAAGTTGTGAAATTGAATTAGAGTCACGAGTCCCTAATTCAGCTTCGCAACTAAAGATTTTATTAATTTATGCGGAATGAAGCCACCATATGTTAAGATTTATTTGGTTTCAGTACATTTAAGTACATAATTTAAGCCTCTAAAACTATACGATTTAAACAATTTTATTTTTATGTATTCTGGAGTGAATATGCACATTTAAAGCCTTGAATATCTTTCATTGATGGCAGGATAAAAGTTTCAAATGGCATGTATGCATAGGTTATGTATAGCATATTATATCACCTGAACATGTAATATACAGTGAGTTTCCTATAACTGGCACAACCAGGTTATGCATTGCGTATTTATTTAAATAACTATTTTGGTTGGTGTGCTACTGGGACAGCGCTAACAATGCAGCTGCTAAGACGCAAAGGTATAATGGTAAGAAAATATTCAAAGTCGACTTAGTAGGGTCAATATATTAATATCAATATAATAGCTAACCACCTTCCCCCAACAAAATGCTCCAAAAGGTTTCGTGTTATGGTATAGGTTGGTGTACTAAAACATACTAAAAGTCTACTACAATCTGACCATCGGAAAGTCCTTATTTTCAAGATGGCGTCTAAGATGGCCGCCAAAATTATAAAATGTCGCTAACTATTCATACTATACTGTCGATTTCGGTGTCTACCCCCTGATTTATGGTACCTAGCAACACATTAAGACCGGGAAGAACGCGATGGGGCTACTACATATATGAGAAATCCACAATGGCGTCCAAGATGGTTACCAAAATACTAAAATGGACATAAGTCGGCAACTATTCATACTAGACTAGTGATTTCGCTGTCTACTCTATGTTTTGGAGCCTAGTATTGGAACCAGATAAAATTCCATAGGGTTATATATAAGAAGTGTTGGAAATTCAACATAGCGTCCAAGATGGGCGGCAAAAGCATAAAAATTGCAAGCAGTTATTAAGTCTTCATAGGATACTACTAGCTTGGTGCTGTTGGTGTCTCTTATTAGATGTTGGTCGTATAGCAAACAAGTAAGATTACTTAGAATGATGTGGGGTTAATACGCAATAGAGAAATTCAAGATGGCGTCAATTCTAGGCAGACTAGGTTGTTGTCTACCTGGTTGTTGGAAGGGGTGGGCAAAGGGTGGTAGCGAATTCAATATGACCAATTTTCGCCACTCCAATTCAATCTTCACATCAATCATCACGGTCTAACTCTTCTTCAACAGCCTGCTTTCTGTCCGGGTTGTCACAAGATTCCCTTTGACATTTTCCACAGGCAGCAGTATATGCAGTACATGGTAGTCATTATCTTCTACAACTGCAACGTGGAGTTTTGCAACCTGTTGAACAGTTGCAGTGGATCATATGTAGAAGCTTGTCAGGGGCTGTACAGTTTTGATATAACTGGCACAAACAGATTTTCCTCCTGCATCATACCACGACATCTGTGTCTTTTTCTCTATCAATCAACATCAGGATCTCGTAGTAAACTCTTAGACAGTGGAATCTAGTGGCAGAAACAGTAGTAGGAATGTGTTCATGTGCTACAAATGATTTAGTTGAAATCACTTTCTTCCTGAAGACACTATAGCACAAGGATGGAAGTGAGGCATAGCACTTTCCACCAAAACATAACAGCCATCACTTGACTGCCAAGGTCCGTAATCCTATACACTAACAGATAACCACGGAATGTTCTTTGTACTGATTTAGCGGTCATCGTGTTCACTACAGCATATTCTCTATAGACTGTTTCCAGTATGTTCTTAAGGTCTGTGTCCTATGTAAGATTCCTTATTTCCCCGACTAAGTTCATGAGCGTGTGAGAACATCCCAACAGAAGAACGGTCGTTTTCAGATGACTGTTTTTTGGTGCATCATTGATAATCTCAGCCGGTTTCCAATGCTGAGGCTGGTTTAACATTGCTATAGGCAGAAAATGGTGTTTAATTGCAAGATTGCAAATAAACCCAATGCCCACAGAATACAGGTCTTGTTCCAGAGTACATATCGCTCATAGGCAAGAACGTGACCGAAGATAGACCTGGGTGCTCATTACCCTGATGTAGAACGTGCATCACCCACTGCCAATTAGAGGTGACCTGTTTGAAGTTGAGGCAGACTTCCGAAAAGATATCAACTTTCCTGTTATAGGCAACAAATGCCGGACATTTTGCTAGAGGAAGCATATGCCTTGTCCGCCGACCTAGTGTAAATGCCGCTATAATCACCATCCCAGGGCAAGTCCCTTTACCAGCTAATGTAAGAATATTCTGGTCCACATTGTCCCCAGCAAAAAGCGGTGCATTGTCTAACAAATCAATGCCGCCATTTAACATGTCTGGAGATACACAGTCAGCGTCATTCTTCTCAGATCGCAGGACTTCCCCATATGAGGAACAAAATCCCATCTCATGAAGTGTGTCTGTGATGAATTTAGAACGATACAAATGCTGTGTCTGCACAGCAAGACCAGTTTGTAATGGAGCAAGGACAGCACGTGGCCGAACTGCTTGCATGATAGCTTGAGCTATACCTGCAGCCGTCCGTCTAATATCTGTAGCCACAAACAGGATATTCAGTGATTATGAAAAGTGTGTCAGAAATGAATGCCAACTCGGAATCAAGCTCAGGTGTCTGATCTCTTGGGTACTGATTTGCAATAGACGGAACATTAGATTTCGATTACCATATGGAGGAGAATCAGCGCAGGCAGAAATTCCTTCATTTTCCCCCATAACTGAAATAGTCAGATGATCTTCATCGTGCAACTCAAGGTATTAGGACATTTTCAGAAACGTTGACTCATGGTCTTCGTCTTTGGGCGCCTAGACCTTTTTAATAGTGTTCTAATAATGCCACCGCGCGTGCGTCGTGGGCGATAAAAACAGGCGATATTGTAGGAAATGTCGTGCATCGTGCGTCGCATTAATAGAACACCATATGCCACATTATTGACACAATATTTCCTGCGACGGTAAATTATATATAGCTATTTGAGGCGTGTGCATTTATGACTCATGTATTGATATTAAGCAGCGGCGGTGAACACTATGTATACGACTCCAAAAATGTTACCCTTCCGAGTAGTAGAATCAGGTACCGGATACTCGTTAAAAATAATGACAGTGGCCAATAAATTGTGTACAACAAACGCGTGTAATAAAAGATTCTGAACACTCGCCGAAATGCAACTGGTGGCGAATCAGAATCAGAATATTTTATTAGTCCAAGATCTATAAACTAAAATAGATATAGCCTGACATAGAACGTGAACACAATGCATACAGTATAATTATAAATATATAAATCTAGTATAATACAATATATATATATATATATAAATAACTCACCCAAAGATTGTTATTGCCCGCTTCTGCCGTCGACTTACGTCGACATAATCTTTTTTCTAATGACGACTTTTGTATTAATTATGTCGACATAATCTTTTCTAATGACGACTTTTGTCTTAATTATGTCGACACAATCTTTTATCATGCCAACTTCCGTCTTAACGATTGAAACAGATGCCAGTCAGCCAGCTAGCCATCCAGCTAGCCAGCCAGCCAGTCAACCTAGTAGTAGTAGTAGTAGTAGTAGTAGTAGTAGTAGTAGTAGTAGTAGTAGTAGTAGTAGTAGTAGTGGCGGCAAGGCCTAGAACAGCCTGGCTAAGACCTAGGTAATGTCTAGGTAAGGCGTAGCAAAGCCTGGCTGAGGTCTAGGTAAGGCCTATGTAAGGCTTAGCAAAGCCTGGCTACGGCCTAAGTAATGTCTAGCCAAGGTCTATGCAAATCCTGGCTAAGGCCTAATTATGGTCTTGTAAAGCTTGGATAAGGCCGAAGTAGGGCTTAGCAAAGCCTGACTAAGGCCTATGTAAGGCTTAACAAAACCTTGCTAAGGCCTAGCTTAGGCATAGCAAAACCTGGCTAAGGTATAGATAAGTTCTGGCAAAGCTTGTATAAGGCCCAGCTAAGGCATAGCACCTGACTAAAGTCTTTGTTAGGCCTAATAAAGGCTGACTACGGCTAGATAGGGCCTAACTAAGACCTAGCAAAGTCTCCCTATAGCATAGGCAATGTCTAACACAGCGTGACTAAGGCCAGGTAAAGTCTACCAAAGCCTGGCTAAGGCATAGTTTAGGCGTAGCAATTCCTGACTAGGGCCTAACTAAGACCTAGCAAAGTCTCCCTATAGCATAGGCAATGTCTAACAAAGCGTGACTAAGGCCAGGTAAAGTCTACCAAAGCCTGGATAAGGCATAGTTTAGGCTTAGCAATTCCTGACTAGGGCCTAGGTAAACCTAGCAAAGTCTCGATAACGTCTTGTAAAGCTTGACTAATGCCCAAGTAAGGCATACCCAGGCTTTGCTATGCCTTACCTAGGCCTTACATAGACATTTTCCAGGCTTGTATAAGCCATACGCAGACCATATCTAGGTTTTATCCAGGATTTGCCAGGCCTTTGACATGCCTTATCCAGGCTTTGCTAGGCTTTACATAGGCCTTAGCCAGGCTTTGCTAAGATTTACCTAGCATTTAGTCTGTCATTGATAGGTCTATGTAAGACCGTAGGCAGATCTTAGCCAGTCGTTAACCTAGCGTTATTCAGCCCTTAGCTATGCTTTGCCAAGCCCTACATAGGCCTTAACCAAGCTTTGCTAGGCCTTACCTGCGCGCTGGCCAAGCTTTTTATGACATTACCTAGGCCTAAACCAGGCTTTGATAGACTTTACCTAGGCCTTTACTAGGCTTAGGCCATGCCTTACGTACGCCTTAGCAATGCTTTGTTAGGCTTTAACTTGTTCTTAGACAGGGGTTGCTATGCCTTACCTAGGCCATAGCCAAGCTTTGCTAGTCCTTACCTGGGCTTTAGTCAAGCTTGCAAGACGTTACCTAGGCCATAGCCATGCTTTGCTAAGCCTTACCTAGGCATTGGCCAGACTTACTTAGGCCTATGCCAGGCTTTGATGGACGTAGCTAGGATTTGTCAGGCCTTAGTCAGGCCTTATCTAGGTCAGGCTTTGCCAGGCTGGGTTATACCCTAGCCAGACTTTGCTAGGCCGTACCTAGGCTTAGTCTAGGTCTTGGGCAAACTTTACTAGGCCTTATCCAGGTCTTCGAATGTTTTGCTACGCCTTGCCTTAGCCAAGCTTTACACGACATTACCTAGACCTTGGCCAGGCTTTGCTAAGCCTTACCTAGGCCTTCGCCAGGCGTGACTATGCCTCACTTACGCATTACCTATGCCTTAGCAGGTTTTGCTAGGCGGGCAAATAACAACGGGCCTGAGAAATGTTCCTCAGACATCATTGGCAGTTCCAGAAAAAACCCATTATGTAGCAATGCGGGAGGTCTAATTTAATGAAACGCTTGCAATTCATCAACCTGTATTGGGATCTGAGTGGGATGAGTACAGCATCTTATGACTTGGAAGTAAACAAGGCTTTGAAGAAGGCAACAATGGAATTTGAAACATCCAATCCGTTTAAATTAATTGAAAGGAATGAGAACTCATTCCGAATTCAAACGAAAGATCACATGCTTCACAACATCCAGATGCGGGATGTAATGAGAGAAGAGATAAGAAGGCAATTACTGGACGTCAATTACATCGGCCAGTCAGCCTGAGGGACTGAGAAAAATAAAGATTTGTTTGAAGGTTAGATAGATTTTGCAGCACAATACACAGAACAACCCTAAACACATTCATGTCCATCCACAAAATTGCTGCAGCAAAGAAGGGAAGCGGGAAACCCACCACAAAGAAAGCAGATTCAATGACTGCCGAAAATAGCAAGATCCACGGTAAGGACAATGGGCGAACTTCCGAAGTACGAATGTGGCATCATCAATTTTTTCATTATTTATATTTTTATTAATATTAACAGTATTATTATTATTATTATTATTATTATTATTATTATTATTATTATTATTATTATTATTAACATGATTATTATTATTAACATGATTATTATTTTTACTATTATTATTATTATTATTATTATTATTATTATTAATATTATTATGATTATTATTATTATTATTATTATTATTGTTATTATTATTATTTTTATTATTATTATTATTATTATTATTTTTTTTTTTTATTTATTATTATTATTATTATTATTATTATTATTATTATTATTATTATTATTTTTATTATTATTATTATTATTATTATTATAATTTTTATTATTATTATTATTATTATTATTATTATTTCAGTCCTAAAAATTTGGTGTAACCAAACCAATAGTTCCCATTTGGGTTATGCAACTCAAGAAGTGCGGCCCGAAAATTACGTGAAACTGGTCTTTATTTATTTTTAGGCCTAAGGTCGAAAAGTGTTTACATTAACCAGAGGCTCCGAATCATGCCCTGCACAAATTAATCTCCGAGATTAAATCTATGGTAGTCTACTCTAATCATGTCACACAGATGACTAGCATCTAATAGAATTATTGGTTACATCGCTGAAATGCATGTAATCTATTATTATTTTATGAAGATTTACCAAATCTCATGGCCTGTACTATTATTATTATTATTATTATTATTATTATTATTATTAATATTATTAATGCTGTTGCGATGACTAGACTAATCCTGCTGTCTATATAGTATTTAACGGGCATGGTGGTGACCCTTCTAATCTAACTCTGGTAACACTGTAAATCTGGATTTTGTCGGGGATTGTCCAGGAATAATAGCATAGTCATTGTGGCCGGTATTGCTCTAATAACTTTTATTAGCGTGTTTTTAATGTTCTTTTGTAGAATGTTTTGGTGATAACTTGTGTGCATGTGTCTTCGTCAGTGCAGTTCCAGAGTTGTATGGCTTGTGTTGATGGGTTTTTCCCAGGATGTTTCTGTGCGGCAGTATTGTGTATGTAAGTTATGTTTGGCTCTAGTGTTGTAAGATTGTATTTCTGTGTTGTGTGTAAAGAGATCTGATAGAGGGGCTGGTAAATTACCGTTATGGAAGTCTCTTATGATGGAGTAAAGTTGCAGTTTGCCAATTTCTTTGAGCTTTATTAATTTCTCGGCTTTGAAAATGTGTTGGCCCTTTGCTGCTTGAGAGAAATAACTTAATGGCTTTCTTTCACAGTGATTCTAGCTTTGTTAGTTTTGTTTGATGTGCATTCGTCCAAATAGTATTAGAGTATGTGATATGTAGTAGTATTAGTGTGCGATAGAGGATGTTTACTAAATTAGTTGTTAGGTAGGATTTAAGTCTACGCATGATACCAATATTCTTTGCTATTTTAGATGTAATAGTTCCTGTGTGCTTCTCCCATGTGAGATGCATGTCTGACTATACACCTAAAAACTTAGCAGATTGGGCCTCATGTATCTCCTGGTTATCTACATACATTTTTTAGCGATCAGCATTTTTTGCGTTGGTAAATAATATGTAATTAGTTTTTGAAACGGTTAGTGATAGTTTATTGAATTTAAACCATTAAATTCGCTTTTTCAGTTGATAATTTGCATTTTTATATAAAGTCTCTATGCTCTTGCTGCTGCAAACTGCATTGGTATCATCTGCAAACAGTATCAAGAATAGATGGTGATAGATTTTTGGAAGATCATGGATAATAAAAACAGCAAACGGCTAAGAATTGATCCTTGAGGATCAACGCATACCAGGTTACCACTCTAAGATAAGACTCCGTGATATGGCATGAATTGCACTCTGTTAGTTAAATAAGCCTGAAGCCAGTCTAGTGCAATGCCTCTTATTCCATAGAATGCTAATTTTCAAAGTAGAATTTCATGATCGATTGCATCAACAGCTTTTTGGAGATCTAGGAACATGCCAATATGTGTTCCTTTTTTCAAGAGAGACTGAACTGTTTTCCATTATATCCACAAGTGCCAACATAGTTGAATGCTTTTCTCTGAAGCCATATTGGGATTGGTAAATTATTTAATTTCTGTTTAGATATTTTGTCAGCCTATTATAATAGTGTCTTTCTAGGAGTTTTAGTAAAAGGAGGAGTACTGATACTGGCTGGTAGTTAGTAAAATCGAATTAGTCTTTTGCCTTGTGTATGGGTGTTACACGTGCTGCATTTAGTCATGATGGGAATACACCATGTGCTGATGAATGATTGCAAATATGATCAAGTGGAGTTAGGATATGTGGAATGCAGGGCTTGAAAACACCCCATTTAAAATTATCAATTCCACCACTTCTGTTAGTGTTAATTTTCATGAGAAATTTTGATATCTCCTCTGTATCAGTAGGACATACAAACATTGAGGACGGATAGCTGCCAGTTAGATAGTCTTTTATGCTCTTATCTGAATTAGTATGAATTTTCTGCGATAGATTTGGTCCAATGTTAATACAATATTCATTAAAGGTATTGGCAATTTCGTGACTATCAGTTATAATCTTATTTTTGTAAACACATCTTGTTGATTCTGCTTTATTGTTTTGTTTGTCAAGCAGTGCCTTTATGAGTTTTCATATTTCCTTTATATCGTTTTTCTGTTCACTAAATTTATTTTGGAAATAATCTATTTTTGCCCTTCTAATTATTTGGTTTAATTTGTTTGTGTACATTTTAAACTTTGTTTCATTATATTTTGTTGGAGTTTTAATGAAATTTAGATACAATTTGTTCTTTTTCTGACAGGCAGCGATCAGTCCCCTCATCATCCAAGGTTTAGTAGGCTTTCATTTACATTTTTTAACTACTTTTAGTAGGAATATTTGTTCATGGATTTCAGTGCAGATAAGATAGACTGTGTTGTAGGCATCTTCACTGATTCGCGTTTAGTTATTTTATTCCAATCAACCAGAGAAAGTTTGGTTTTGCAATTTTTCTTATTTTCAGTACAGAAGTCCCTACAGGTTGTTTTTTCTTTTTAAAAAGATTTTTGTCAAGCTTTAAGCTTTTCCATGTAATAGATAGTTAAGTGATGGGTTAGAAAAATGCCTAAATCATCTTAATCCTGTTTACAGAGAATGTCATCTAGTTAAAAAATATGATCTCCCAAACATCGATAAACTGATAGCTGCTGTACCAACAGAGGAGAAATGGAAGTTTATTGTCAAAACAGCAATCAATACATTCTGGACTCAAACACTCATGAGCGACTGTGAGTACAAAAGCACTCTGGTCTACTGTAATACTGATACTGGTGATCTCTCAATTGGCTGTCAACATTTATCTGTTAGCAGCACTGACCACAATGCCAAGGATGTAAAGAAGGGAGTCATTAAGGCTCGCTTCTTAACTGGCACATATATTATACAGTCAAAGCTAAACAGATTTGATCAAAAGAAAGTCGATCCAACCTGTCAGATTACTATACCCCATCCTTATCTAATGTGGTGCCCTGCATAGCTATAAGAAACACAGTCTACATTGTCTAAAAGCTGTAGTGACCGAATGATGTGGTTCCCATCACTGGGATATCTGAAGCTCGCGGGGGTACGGGCTGATCCGTTCTGGTGCTCCACTCCATTGCACTGCATGTACAGGATGCGTGGGAGGGCTGGTTAGCTATGGTTCTAGGGGTAACAGATCCCATATTGAGACTCTGAAAAGCACAATGACCGACTTCTAGAGCCGGTGGAATGATTACATTACAGTTGGGCCGTGCGACCATTGCCGCTGAGATTGAACCTCACTGTTTCATCCCAACCAGTATGACATGATAATTAATCTAAAATTATATACTATACAAACAATGGTACCCGTTTGCTAGTCGACGAGAGAAAATATACAGTACATAGAACTAAGTTGGTGTCTTGATAACGTGGACTCATCAGCGGTACCTCACCGATCCGTATATATCCGTGAGGTATCCCTGCAAGGGATCGTCCTAACGATGCTACTTATGTAGTTTGATATAAACCATTATACCCGTAACAAAAATATTATTGTTGCGAGAGGAAAGTGCCTCGTGTGGGCCTCCGTCACAGGAAAATGCCTTCAATGCCGAAGCGGAGGAAGAGAGCTGGCAAAAAGGGCCACTCTCTTGTTAAAACATAAGCTAAGTGTAGTGTGAGTCAACCTAGTGAAATTATAATTAATGTGATGCACGCCGTATTACGAGAAGATAGGGTGGATGATTTCCAAAGAATTCAAACGCCTTCATCTTATGTAGGTCCAAGATACTGTATTGGTAGTTGCCGCTTTATTTATGTAGTCCTGCTGCTAAATTATAACCTACCATTTAGTTGTTAGATTTACTTCCAAGCTTTGCCCGCGGGTGGAAGGGTTTTCTACCTATCTGTTGACACATGAGCCTAACTGGCGAAGATGCTCGGTTTCCAGAAGATCACCCTACAGAGCATCTCCCTCAGAAAGGCAGTGTGCGGACATGTTATGGAGGGAAAGCTT
Source organism: Chaetoderma sp. LZ-2023a (assembly GCA_034401795.1). Lineage (NCBI taxonomy): Eukaryota > Metazoa > Mollusca > Caudofoveata > Chaetodermatida > Chaetodermatidae > Chaetoderma > Chaetoderma sp. LZ-2023a. Next base: position 5,394,977 of record CM067359.1, read on the forward strand.
CAGAATCACATAGATTCAAGATTCAAGAGTATTTATTTTCTTATTTAGTCGTCTGTATCAGAGATTACAACAGGCAGTCAACCAAAGGCACGCCGATGAAGTGGTGGACTCCTAACATACAAACATTAATTGCAAAATATATTATGACATATATAATAGGATGTAACATAAACACAGATATATTACGTGATACTAAATGAACAGTAGGTACATACATGTAGGATACACCAATAAAACAGGACAATTACATTCTTGGACATAAAGGGATGGAGGGTGGGAGAGGGATGGAGAGAGGAGCGCATCTATTATATATTACCATATTATTATTATTATTATTATTATTATTATTATTATTACTTCTATACAGTTTTACATTTGATGTTTTGTTCCAGTTAACAGGTGCCTTGAATAGTTAGACTACAGCACAGCTCATAATTGGATTAATAATGCTAAAATGAGTTGCCATGCCTCCAGATCAAGACAGTAAGTTAACATGTTAATCAATGAGAAGTGCTCCACTGAGCACTCCGAGCCCAATCGGATTGAAAGGCACCGCCACTTTGGGAAGCAATGTCTTCCATCACCGTGACCAGAATGCCCAACAGGACACCTCAGCTCACTCTGAAAGTATGCCAAGTCGTTCCAGAGCTGTGGTGGTGGTTAGTGGTGTGGTTTCTAGTAGTTGTTAATAATTATGTTTTTGACGAATTTTTTGATGATTTTAACGTGAGAATTTGTGTACGTATGTCTGTATCAGTATTATTCCATAATTGTATTGCTTGGTAGGATGGTGTTCGTGTAGCTGCCTCTGTTCGGTGGTATGTGACATGTAGGTTTTGAACTTGTTCTTGTGTTGTGCGTATGTATGTCTGCATTTATTGAAAAAAGATTGGATAGAGATGAGGGTAGGTTGCAATTGTGGTAGTCATTTAGAATTGCATATAATTGAACCCTTTCAATGTCTTCGAGTTTTAGGATTTTGTTACTTTTGAAGGTATCTTGTCCCCTTGCTGTTTGCGAACATAGTTTGATAGATTGCTTTTGTAGTGATTTTAGTTTTTTAAGTTTATTTTGATATGTATTGCTCCAGATAGCATTGCAGTAGGTTATGTGTGGAAGTATCAATGTGTTATACAGAGTTTTTAAGATATGAGATGGAAGATATGATTTGAGTCTGCGCATGATACCAATATTCATTGCTACCTTGGATGTGATTATCTCTAGGTGCTTCTCCCAGATTAAATGTTTGTCCAAATAGACTCCTAGGAATTTTACATACTCGGCCTCCTCTATTTCTTGATTGTCTATGAAGAGTTTTGGGAGAGCAGCTTCTTCAGGTTGGCTAGATCTTGTAAATAGTATAAAGTTAGTTTTGTTAACATTTAGAGATAATTTATTAATTTTGATCCAATTTATAATTTTTTCCATTTCATTATCTACATTTTTGTATAGAGTATTTATATCCTTATGTCTACCAAAGACATTGGTATCATCTGTAAACAGTATTAATGAAAGTTGGTTAGTGGCATTGGGTAAATCATTCATGCATAGTAAGAACAGCAGGGGTCCAAGGATTGAACCCTGAGGTACACTGCAGACTAATTCTTTGTTTCTTGAAATAGCACCAGTAGATTAAACACATTGAATCCTGTTAGTCAAATCATTTTGAATCCAATCCAAAGCGATGCCTCTTATACCGTAATGTGATAATATTTTCAATGGGATTTCATAGTCAATAGTGTCAAATGCTTTAGATAGATTTATATAGATTTCTTCTTCATCTGTTGGTGTTAGGAACATTGAGTGTTGTTAGCTGCCGGATAAATATTCTTAAATATTTTTGGCTAAACTGGATTGAATTTTGTGTGAAAGGTTAGGTCCAATATTAATAAACTATTCATTGAATTTGTCTACTATCTCATTTTTATCTGTTATAATTGTGTTATTACTAATGAACCGCGCTGTTTCCAAGCTGCTTTTTTGTTTATTCAATAGTGATTTAATTAATGTCCATATTTCTTTTATATTATCTTTTTGCTCATCAAATTTATAATGGTAATAGTTTATGTTTGCTGTCCTAATAATTTGGTTCAGTTTATTTCTATAATTCTTAAACTGAGTATCATTGTACACAGTCGGGTGCTTAATAAAGGTTAGATACAGTTTGTTCTTCTTACGGCAGGCAGCTATCAATCCTCTTGTTAGCCAAGGTTTAGTCGGATTTTGCTTACATTTCTTAACTGTTTTTAGTGGAAATGCAGTTTCATAGGCATTAGTACATATATAGTGGAATGTGTTGTAGGCATCTTCACATGAGTCGCAGTTGGTCACCTGATTCCAATTTATGTTCACCAAACTGTTTCTAAACTGTTCTATGTTCTCAGTTCTAAAATCTCTACATGTTGTTTCCTCTTTTTCGATTAACTGTGTTCTAACTTGTTCATAACGACCCGGTTACATATCACACCACAACCACATACAACATCACTAGGACAGGTTACCATTTACATAATCAATTTGAAAAGTGCAAAACAGTTTTATGGAGGGGAGTGAGAGGCATATATCCATCTCCAGTGACCTTCCCGCATACTATCCTACACAGGGGGGGGGGCGTACGTGGAATGTACCCGGAGCGGTCATTCCGTACCCAGCCGAGCTTGGATAGTCCATACCCGTCCGGCCGACCCACGCTTTACGTCATTAGTAGTGATCCTATCCTACTTACTCAACTTATTATAGAATGTATTGCATTGCCCACCTGTGTGATACTACCGTATCATTCTGACCTTCTATATAATGTTGAACTACTTAACAGACAACTCTGTTACAACATACACTGCGGCAGAGTTCATATTCTCAACACCATATCAGTATGATTAGCCTATGCCTGTAATGCTTCTCACAATAGATTCGGTAATGCATCTGCGGGTGTTGTGTTGAATTACTCTGGCCGTTTCACACATCCCCTAGGCGCTTGGGTTGCCTGATCCGAGGGGAATGTGTGCCATCTCGTGTGGTTCACCTAGGGGTTCTCTTGGCACTACAGGATTTCGCAGATCGAATTGACGATCTTATATTTAGTATCAATATAAACCTGTGATAAATCAACCAATTAATACTGGATTTCTTTTTGGACATCTAAACCTTTTAGTGTTTTTTTTATATTAAAATCGATTAACGCTTTAGCGTTTTTATTCTACCAAAGCATCAAATAGTATGTGTGTGCTTTATTTTAACTCAAATATGGCTTAAAAATTAACGTGTCTCAATGTTAGAATTTTATATTACTCTTGTTCAACCACTCTACCTAGTTTGCTTTGTTGTTTTATTCTGTACTGCTCTTGTCCAACTACTCTACCTAGTTTTAGGCTGTTGTTTTATTCTGTACTTGTCTATCTAATTTTCCCATGTTTATTACTTGCTTTTATTCTATTTTCGTTTGGTTATTATCTGATTTTAACTATTACCACTATGGTGGGTGCTCCTATCAAGAGGATGATTATACGAACATAACATAACATAACAAGGCAACAAAGAGCAGCATCAGGCAAGAGTCGGCGAAATATCTGGAGTCAATACAGCATACATTGCGGATGTAATGACAAATATTCGAAATATCCGTATCATGGACCTTCCCAGCATCGGTATATTCTCTGAGGCAGTGTGGAAATACATCCATGCTTTATACAAAGGAGCCAAGAGCATAGATCGTGTGCTCGGTTCATACTTGGTGAAGTATACAAAGAGATTTAGAGCAACGACGAAGTGAAAGAAAGCCACAAATAGACCCACGTACTCTCAATCAGCAGACACAACATTCAGTGGAAATGGAGATGTTCTGGGCAACCAATATAAATTTAAAATAAGGAAGTGCTAGAACTATTACTACACAAAGAAGCCATAGCACAAGAACACGACTAACACAGATGAAAGCTACTAGTGAGTCATATTACCGGAGAGGTCATGCTTCCTTGCTAAACTGTAATTGGTTGTCGGTCATCAGAGGTATGTTAGCTGAATGAGAGGATGCAGGTCCTTGAACAGTTTCTCATTTAATGCATGCTGGCAAACATGGGATCGACAGGATAAATCATCTACAATGTCTTCATTCTTATGTTGCGCTACTGGAATAATTGGAAGGGATTTGGTGAAAGATCAACTGGTGTGGAGTAGTCAATCGCAGCAGTACAGTGTCTAGGTACTTAATAAAGAACATCGTGCATAACTACAGACCAGGTGATGAGCCACATATACCCGTATGGCAAAGGAATGAGCTTTGAAACATTAATTATCAACAACAAGTTATTCGTCGAAAGCACATATTCCGAGGGCATTCTTAACAACCAATCAAATTATATCACTCCAGGTAGCAATCCCAGAGTGGCTAGACTTAACTCTATATGGTCTTAAGGAGATTGATTAATTGCTAATTCCATACATGGTGCAAATTCACTGCCACTTTACAAACATAACAAAGCAAACATGCCGTTCTGGACAGAGTGGAGAATGGTGGTGTAGGTTCTGTAACTGTCAATGTGGTTCGGAATCAGGTTCTGGATACATTTATTTATAATAATGAGAAAATTGATTTCCACGCAGAAAATAAATGACAATTTACGATCTGCAAGGCTTCTTGACCAATAATATATTAATTAGCATACTAATTCTTAAAACATGGTTTCAGTCTCAAGTTTGAACAACTAGATATATTTTTACGGATGTAAATATACTGTTACTTGTTTTTGCCTAAGATTGCCTTTTTCATTATAAATGTATTCTGGTGAATGTATTATAAATGTAATTTTTGAGATTTTCATGTCACAATCATTTTTTTCAGGCGATCGTTAGCTTCAAATTTCCATTTAACACATATTGTTTTGTTTGACTATGTACTTTCTAAATGATTACGGTGATTTTTTATAATATGTATCAGCCTTCTGAAGAATATGGTTTTCCATGTGGGTGTGAAATTTTTACCTTACCTGAATTATCATGACCTTTTGACGTCTATTGACCTCACTACCATAGCAAATTAAAATATGATTATTGTAAAGGATAGGGTACATTACTATAAATATGTTGAGTGGTTACTTGTGGTTCTGCGATCATTTGTTCAGAAGATATGCCTGTTTGAGTTTCTCTTACCTCCTAATTTTGCCCCATTTAACTGCCGGTAACTCGAAAAAGAAGGTCATTGTCCCACTTACTGCCGGGTTGCCATTGAACTACCCTCATTTCCATGATATGCCAGATGGTCTACTTCAGGTTTATGAAGAGTGGGCTAAGTCAGAATACCTTACATTCACACGGGGAACCCCCTAGCCGATGCACTAGTTGTAATAATGTATGATTTTATGCAAGAAAATCATACTTTCTGGAGGAAAATGCCCTTTTCCATTTAATTTCCAGTTGAATATCATTTTTCCATTTCAATTTACAAATATTTAACAGGAAAATGTCATTCTTATTGATATATGTTTAAATATCACATGTTTGTTCTAACTGAAAATTCCGTCTATTTTCCTTTTTTGCGGAAAATCACTGTGAGTAGACTCCCTAAACCTTGTAGCTCAACCAACTTCAATGGCCCTTCGTCCCAAATCATATTTGCCAAATTTCGACACAACCCGGTTCGGGAGGATGGGGTGTTTGCCTATAAAACTAGGTCATCCAGGATGGTTGCTGAAGCATTTGGCTAATCAAGCTCACTTGAATAAACTTTGGTTCAGTTGTTGGCCTAGATGATGTTTCATGAGTTTCGGATCAATCCACCAAGAGATTTTGAAAGTCGGTTATTCCAGTGGCACACATTAAAAACAAGGCTGACTTACCCTTCATAGATTGTAACCCTCCTCCCTAAGATGCATCCACATATCAAGCTTAGTTTCCACATACCAAAATCTCTCGAGACTACAACCTGGACAAAGATTTCAGGTAATATTAAATGAACCGTGAAAAGTAGGTCAAAAGTAGGTTACTCTGACTTATTTTTCATACCCTCCACATCGTCTCCATAGGATACATCCGCATACAAAGTTTCATGATCGTACATATAAAAGTCTTGAAACTATCGACCGGACAAGCTTGTAGAGGGCGATCGGATGGATAAACGGATGAACGCAAAACTATCGCCCAATGAATACAACATTGGGAAACCATACCATTGTTTGCAGGGGTAATGGTTACGTAATATGACGTCACTTGGTCAGCGAACTGGAGGTATAGCTGCTGTGGTAGTTATCTTGAATTCTCTCAACGGATAACTGAAACTCACTACAAGGGGACATAAATACTCTACAGAAATCGTAACAAAATTTGGCTCCTCAAATTCCACCAATGAAGTCGATAGCTGAAATCCGTTTGAATGCAGCATTTTGCCCGTCCGTGTCGTCGCTGTGGCGCATCATTTGTAAAAAAGCGTTTACCAATACGTCCACAAAAATAATGGCAAACAAAATACGGTTATTTCCGACTTGAAATTACTTTTAATCCAACTGTTTATATTTCTGCGTCTACCATGCTAATCTACAAACCTATTCCAGAACTAGGTAAAAAAATATATATATTTACAAAATTTAAATCAACAACATTGTGTATCCTAGCGTGTTGCTATATTTGCCGTCGTCGGTATGAAACATCTTTTGCGCCACGAGCATCTGGGCTTATTACCGGTTTTACAAATAATGAAAATATTTCTTACTCCTTATCGAGCCAACGAACATCTTTCAATGAATGTTACACGTGTGTTAAAGGTGCATATTCATACAAAATGCTTGAAAATAAATTGTTTTTAATTAGTATACGTCTAGAGGCTTAAATTGTGTATCTAAACCAAAGGAAACGAAATAACTTTTAGTATAGGATGGTTTCATTCCATATAATTTTAGCTTTAAAGTTGAATTAGTGGCTCGTGTCTCTAATTCAATTTCGCATCTTTAAAACATATTACTTAATAAGTAATGAAATCATCATATCTTCAGATTTAGTTCGTTCTCTTACATCTAGGCACATACATTAAACATCTAAAAGTATACTAATTTAACAATTTTATTTTCAAGCATTTTGGTGTGAATGTGCTCATTTAACTAGAGAAATATTAAACGAGATGAAAGCAGTGTTTATATGATAATGTATAAATTGCGCTGAGTTTACTCTAAGTGACACAACCGGATTATGCGTTGGGGCCGTTTATCAAACAATATTGGTGTGCTACTGCGACAGCGATAAGTTATTAAAACCTAAAGGTATGATGGTAAGAAATATATCAAATTCAACATGATAATCAAAGTAAATATTCATTTGATATATTATTATAATAATATCAAATTCCATATCATTTCGCATAGAACTTATCCCACTTGTCTCGTGAAACCCCTGCCTCATTTAGGCATACACCAACACATTTAACGGTTTGACCGCTGAATTCCCAGAAGCTGATTTAGACCATGTTGAATATGTAAGTATCTTGTCTTCAAAAGCCAACGTTGTTCCAAATAAAACCGTATTAACCCTTTAATGACAAAATTTGGTCAGGAAAATCTAAATATTTGCTATTGAATGTCGATTTGGAGTCCAAGAGAAGACTCCGCTTGCGAATTTACAACTAAAATTCATTCCAGTCGTGAATTCTCAAAAAATACTCTTCACTTGGCCTGTAATTGGCTGTAAATGGGCATTCACCAAGACTACCACACAAGCCGGTTTTGGTCGCCTTAGACATGAAAGCGGTAAACATGTGATGTGAGTTTTGGTGTATGACAGAGACATAACGGAGACATAACAACATAATACAATACGATCAGAGTGTTGTATCATTGAAAGAATAGTATCAACATAGCTTAGATGTCACTCATATCGCAGTTATAATCAAACTAGCAGAAACACAATAATATGAAGCGTTGTCGCCTAGTGATGCAAACCGAAAGATTGCATTTTGTCGATTTCATTGGTCTTTTTTCCAGAGATTTTTTATAAATTAATTTGTCAGTTGTCTTCGGTGAAAGTCAATGACTAACCAATTTGAGGAGAGGAAGTTCTCCTTGCATTAGAAACCCTCTATCATTCCCATTTGTGAAATAATAGTTCAATGTGAAGGAAATACTGTCATAAATGCTACACCAACATATATGAAATGAAACTATAGAGCACCTTGCTTGTGTTTCATCATACACGCGTGTGTGTGTGCGTACATGTGACTAATCAAGTGGCACAAACTGTTTTGAGACAATTCAATTATTTAAACGATACAATAACCAGACACAGGCAGATCATTTTGATCTAACCAATCATCGCAGACAGACAGAACTCATGGCGTTTATAAAAATACGAGTCATTACAGAGATCACGACTGGAACGAACAACATGCATAGTCGCTTCAGCCACTGGCCCATTGTATCATTAGCAGCTAGCCTTGACCATTGACCATTTTCCTTTGACACTATGGTGACATTATTATGGATGTGTAACATTGATACCTTTATTACTGCAACTGTTTGCTAAGGATAGTTTCATAAAGCACTCGACTACCGAAATGGGAAGAAGAAAATATCTGGGTCTATGCCTCGCCCATTTCTAGCTAAGCTCCGGCCACTTTGTGCACTTGCTGAGATCGATTTGAGACCGGAATTCCCAGAATCTAGTGTTAAAGGTAAATATAAATGTAGCTTTGTTAACGCAGCTTACTGTGCCGATGCTCAGACAACACCGGGCATCGTATCCCTCCCCCCCCCCCACCGCGTGAACTGGGTGTCGTGTGTTGATGTCATTTAGTCAAATTAACTTCAGATTATTCAATATAACGTTCATATAAATCTAAGTTCATCAAACACATAGAATCAAAGCAAAGCTTTTTGGAATTCTTAACCCGCGGGGGGGGGGGGGGTGTAACAGTCGTTAGGATCGTGAAAAATCCGGCTTCAAATGTAATTCCATTGGGGAGGACCAGGCGGTGTGGGTGGTGGGGGTTGGTAGTGGTGCTGCCATAGTGTTGTGGAATTTGTCTAGATCATTCTTACACCGTACATTTCAGAAATAATTTACACTGTTTCAAACACAAAATAAAAATACATTGTTGAACATTATGCCTACGGCAGCAATGTCTTCCAATTCAATTATGTTCAAAATATTCAACAGAACATTTTTACATCGTATTCAAAATAGTTTTCTTTTGGAAACTTTTTAGCACATTTATGAACTGTACTATAAGTGTGGTATCTATGTGTGTAACTTGCAGTTATGCAGGGACCCTGAAAACTAAGACAAGAATAACCTTTGTGTCACTTCTGTTTTGGGGTCCCTGCTGAAAATGAACTTGTGGTACTGCCTTAAGTTCGGCCGTGGATGTAGTTGTTCCTGTTGTTTATTTGCAACATGGTGTGCCTATGATCTTTACCATGTCTTCCCTCACAAATTTTAATGCGGCACAATAAATAATTGGATTCATTGCACTATTGCTGAAAAGGACATAAAACAAAGTCAACGCGAAATTATCTTGGAACATATGAAAACTAACGACTCTCTTGCTTTGAATTAATACGTACACGTTGCCAGGTAGCCATGAGATGATGAATAGGCCGATAATTAGTGTAACATATCTCCCATCTGGGCTTTTATGTTCTCGTCCGTCTGATTTCATCTTTGCAGACTGACGACCAACTATAAACCATTTTATTATATGGAGTGACGCTAGACTCGTGATGGGTAGGATTGTATTAAAGACAAGAATACTGGCGAGATAGGGAGGATAATAGCCTTGGAAGTCGCACACCGTAACAAATACGTTTTTCATCAACACGGTCACAGCAGTATATTGAAAATTATATGAGCAAATATACGCGCCCGCTGCTAGCCATAGAATTATACAAGCTTTGACCACAAACGTAAACGTCACGTGAACCTTTGACCAAAACGGAAAGCATAGCTGACAGAATCTTAAAGCTGCGAAGAAGATTAGATGATAATTGCTGCTTAAACATCCGATCTGATTGACAAAGCGAACAACAGTACATGTGTATCGGGCTAATGTACCATCTAGGACCATAGTGGGATACAAGACGCCCGCGTAAAACGGACATGAAATACAACAGAGCATATCAGCAATCGCCAAACTTGTCACCATGGTAAATGTTGGAGACTTATACCGACCAGACTTCAGTAGGTAGATAAGCAAGAACATGTTGGCGATCGCGCCGAGCGTGAAATACACAATAGGCAGTTCCTTGTATAGAAACCTAGGTAGGTGTTCATTTCGGGCTACATAGACCGGGAATAATGAAGCCGGTGTACTTGTGGAGCTGTTTATTGACGTCAGATCAGAGATGCCCAATGCTTCCATGACTTCTATCAATATATTAATTCACAAAATAATACAGGAAATACAATGGGCATTTCTAGTTTAAGCTATGTTGCGCCCATCTCTATCTAAGCTCCATCATCCCCTTGTTCGTGTTGGGATCGAGCGATCCCTGAACTGTCTGACTATCAATTTAAAGAAGACTATACATGTAAGCTGTTAAACATTTTGAAACTAATTTGAATGGGTGTAGTTGCTGCCTATGGCAGGAACAGCACCAAGTCAAATAAGTTTCAAAATATTATTTTATTAAATAATAAAGACATAAAATTCGTACAACAACGCTTAGCCCGTCACCAATTATGCGTTCGTGACGGACTTAGCCGCGTCATTTATCTTACACGTAGTTGATTACGACGTCATATGATGGATGGATAAAATGGAAAGATCCATTAATGAACTATTTGCAGTGCCAGATTAAGCCTTGCCAGGGCCGGATGGGGGGGGGGGGTGGTGGGGGTGGGGGGGGGGGCAAAGACTTTGTGGAGTTGCGTCGATGCGACCGCCAACCCCAAAGGGGGTTCTGGTGTCCTCCCCGCGAAAACTTTGAAATCCAGATGCTCGCAGATGGTATATCTTGCATTTCCAATCAGTTGGCTGTTAAATTATTCTTTTTTATCAATTTAATTTCATTTTTCCTGTTCACTAAATTTGTTAGCCATTCAGTGGGGGAAAACAGGACGGGATAAAAAACGGGATGAAAAAAAAGAAGAAATTAAATAGCTAAAATAGAATAATTTAACAGCCAACTGAAGGGCCATATTTACCTCTGGAAGTAGAGGTGGTGCCATCTGAGAGCATCAAGAAGACACAAAATAATATTACTCTGTAATACAATCATGAACCAGCTGACACCTAAAACATCAGAAAAGTCTCAAAACAAAAAAGCCACTCTTTCATAAGAATAATACTGAAACAATATATAATGGACAAATAAGACAATAAGACCATATCCTGTTATGCAGTTTCTCTTTTTACAAACGAAAATGCTCTCTAGACATCGTGTCTAGACAACTATTCTCGTTTGTAAAAAGAGAAACTGCATAAAACACATTCACCCCAAAAATTGTTTTTGATAGAAAAAGTGGGAGTATGGTCAAGATCTGGGGCCGGAGGCAAATGACCCCACTGCCACTATTATAATCGGCTAATGACTATCTGCAAGTATGTTCTCAATAGTATATTCGACCAGCTACGACCACAAGATTACGCGTCCAGCTTTGATAGATAATATAATTATAATATGAGCACCACAACCGGTCCTTCGATGACTGAATGACATGTCAGTTCACAAGGCGAATAGCTAGGTATAACTAGTTTTCAAATAAAGTTTCATAAACCAGAAAGCTCGACGTTTCAAGCTTTCAACTATATGTATTGCACCTATAACCGGGTTTATTATCTTAGTCACCTACCGGCGTGCTTTGGAAAGAAAAGTGCCGTATATTTCAAGGTGTAACATTTAGCATTAAACTTTATTTAGCTATTCTAATAGGCTTATATATTCTAATAGCGTGTACCTTATATTGTGGAATTAAATTAAATCAAATTGTGTTCTAAGCACATGTAAATCCTGTTTACTAAAACAACTTTTGTAAAATCAAGATTCTGCAGCCGTCGGATAAACAATGTATATTATACTGTGTATTCGCGTGGACAGTTTGTGTATTTATGTGAGAGAAAGCGGATGACAATGCAATGCAATGAGACAAAGACGGGTCGGTGAACTTTATTAGAAAGCATTGTTATAAGCAGAGAGATACCATAGATACGGGCGACGTTTGCACACCTCTCGGTGCCCATTCACCTTTGACCCGTGAATTCCCAGAATCTCAATTTCAATATAACTATGTAGGTCAGTAGTTGTATCACCGTGTTTAATCAATCAGCTGAATCACCAAAGAAATGTATCTCACAGAGTCTCGCTGACATCAAAGTATCTTCTTTTTGTACTGTCATTGTTCTATCCGTGTGTGTGTGTGTGAAAATAGAAAGCAAACAATGGCATTGTGTGTCAATGCCTGGTGATGTGATTAAGAGTACGAGAGGTGTGCATATATTTGGACACGCGGATAAACTTGTCTACAATAACGTACAACAGAATAATGGAGGGATCTGATCTGCCACCCAAGTATATGACGTCATAATCAACTACGTCACATGTATGTTTACGTTATAATCAGTATGACCAATCATACCTCCGTTAGGAAGCAGAAAAGATCCGCCAAATATACGAATTGCATGTCTTTAATGGACTTAGTTACTATTTAATAAGCATTCTGTTGAATATTTCAACCAATTTGACTAGGCGCTGTTGTTGCCTAGGCAGCAACATCGTGCAGTGAAATTAGTGTTGAAATATTCAACAGCTTACATGTATAGTTATTTTGAAATTGGGATTCTGTGAATTCAGGGTTCAGAGTGTATAAATTGATTCCTACATATGTAAATATATGGGCGGAGCTTATCTAGAAATGGGCTGGGCATAGATAGAAATGCATCCATCATTTACATGGCAGAGGCTCGATTTACGACCTGTGAGTATGATATATGTCACCATGCAGCACTTATGCCAAGAAGAATGGATTTTTTATTATACAGATTTACTTAGTGTCTTCCATTCTGTTTAAAGCACTTTTTAGCTTTCGTGACTACTAAATTTCCACGTCTGTAATCGGCGATTGAGAATTTCCCAAATGCTAAAGTGCATACGAGCAACAATGGAAGAATACCGTTTTAGCTATGCCCCGCCCATCTCTAGCTATGCTCCACTCACATTTCGATCGATCCCCACACTCTCTGAATCGCAATTTCCAGAAATATATACAGGTAACTGGATGAATATGGCAGCAACATCGGCCAGTCAAATTAGTTTCAAAATATTCTACATCATGTTTAGTAAATAGTAAAGTCATACAATTCGCACAACTTGGCGAACTATTAAGCGCTTAAGACGGACTAAATCGAGCCATTTCTGAGGTCATCGAATATTACGTCAGACTACACGTCATGTAGTTGATTATGACGTCATATAAGTACCCGTGAGAAACTGGAATCCTCCATTCACATTTGACCCGTGAATTCCCAGAATCTCAATTTCAACATAACTATGTAGGTCAGTAGTTGTTAATTTTGAAACTAAATTGATGGTTGTCCAGTATATGTTGTTGCCTTAGCAGAAACAGTTCCTATTTAAATTAGTTTCAAAATATTCACCCTAGTATTCATTAAGTTACGAATGAGTTGTTTTATTCGTTTTTTCTGCACTGGATCTCAGAGGGGTTAAAAGTAATGCAGATTTCCTGGACAATTGTGTTCGATTAATATGCATTACGATGTTCGATTATGGAGCACGATGCTCGATTATGAAGCACAAATGTTCGATTATGCAACACGATGTTCGATTATGCAGCACGATGTTCGATTATGCAGCACGATTTTCGATTATGCAACACGATGCTCGATTATGCAGCACGATGTTCGATTATGCAACACAATGCTCGATTATGCAGCACGATGTTCGATTATGCAGCACGATGTTCGATTATGCAGCACGATCGAAGATGAAATGTCATCTACTAAGTTTCTGAAATTTATGATGGAAGTGTTTTCTAGAGAAACGTCATGTGAATACGATAGAGCTAATGGATAGCAGCTTTCCAATGTTCCAGCTTTTATCTTCACCAATATCAACAATGTGAAAACTTGTTTCAAAGGCATATATGGAAATAATTTTGAAGTTTGTGATTTTGACCCGCTTCTGTCAGACATAAGTTGTGTTCTTAATATTCTGTTCAATTCAATTTATTACGTTAAAAGTACCATACACTGTGGTGTCCGTAGACAAAACAATAAAGATAAAGATAAAAGATAACGTAAAACATAAAATCGGACATTATATACATTGTAACATTTATAAACAAATGCATCCAAAGATACGAGACATGTCAGATAGATTTATATAGGCATGTCCCAGTTATGTGTACTGCTGATGGAATGTTGTTTAGCCAGACATTTCCTGACACATTCTATAGCATATTTAGAGATTGCTGTGTCGCCATCATTGTAGGACATTATGAAATAAAATGTGTGTTCATCCCCGAGAGATGAAAAATCAGTGAGTGTATCTAAGGTACTAAATAATGCTTGCCTTTCAATGTCATATGCTTGACAGGTAGGAAGAAAATGTTTTCATCTTCAATACTGTCGGTGTTGCAAATTCCACAAGTTCTTTTACATTAAATCGAATTGAAACAACAAAGACAATTTTATTCACAATTTAGACTCGTCGCTATTGAGCAGAATAGAACAAATACAAGGCAATGCTAATAGAGGCAAAATACCAGATTTATTGTACACTCGTGTCCATGATACTGGTCAGAGTATCGGCCACGATACTGGTCAGAGTATCGGCCACGAAACTGGTCGGAGTATCGGCCACGATACTGGTTGAAATTTTACTGATATCTGTTTCACTGATACAAATAAAACCAGTGTCGTTGGCTTAACAATACTCCTACCTGAATCGTAAATGTTAGATTTTCTCATTTGTGGCCGGTACTAGCAACCAGTAGGCCTATTGTTAATTTGACCGATACTGGTGCGATACTGGTAACCAGTATTGTTAATTTGACTGATACTGTTGCGATACTGGTAACCAATATTGTTAATGTGAGCGATACTGGCGCGATACTAGTAACCAGTATTGTTAAATTGACCAATACTGGTGCGATACAGGTCTGAGACATGGGCTAATGACAGATGTTGCTCAACGCCTATTTAACTCCACAACTGTGCACTAGGCCCAGTATCGTAGCCCTTTGGCGGTATCTTATAATATAAGTATCCCTATCTAAAACACGCACACAAGGTATCGGTTTTTTTTACTTTAATATGTAGTAAAAAGCACTAGATATCATACATAGCTATTGCGTGCACACATGTCACGCGCACATGCGCATAGAGAAGCACTCACCCACTGGCACACTTAATAATGCACAGATACATATCATGCCAACAGATGCTATATATATATATAGTTAAGGTAACGAAAATGGACCTTACCAAGTTTATCCATCCTTCATCTGACGTCATAATCAACGACGTTGCGTGTCAGGATGACGTTGATTTGTAGCAACTGCACCCAGTCAAATTAGATTCAAAATATTTTAAAGCTTACCAGTATAGTTTTCTGAATGTTGATAGTCAGGGAGCTCAGGGATCGATCGATCCCAACAGAATGAAGCGAGGGTGGAGCTTAACTATAGGTAGGGCCGGCTCAAGGCATAAGCGAACTAGGCATTGCCTAGGGCACCAGCTTTTAGAGGGGCGCCAAAAATGGAGTGGGGCGCCTCTCACCACCCACACTACATGTACTCAAAGCAAATAAGATTTCTAAAAACTGCACACTTAGGACAAGAGCCATATTTCATTCTAGAAATGCAGGGAATGCCCTCTTAGAGCATCCGGATTGAAAAGATTTTACGGGGCAGGCCCTTGGACACAACCCCCACCCCCGTTCAAATTGGTGGTCCTCTGCATTTGCCGTAAGACCGACCCTATTGATAGGCGTGGTATAGCTAAAGCTGGAAAGGTCCATTGTTCGATAATATGCTGTATTATATTTGTATACACATTGTCTCCATATCTATCCCTCCAAATGCGTTCAACCAGATAGGCATGAATTTGCGGGAGAGTGAAAAGCGGGAGATGACGATCTAGTGCAATTTTACTATTCATTAAAGTAAAGCACAACATCGTCGTGTCGTG